>WNWK01015082.1:0-49017 GCA_009830355.1 Cherax destructor
GGGAAGGTACCTAGGGATTGGCAGAGAGCATGTATAGTTCCTTTATATAAAGGGAAGGGGGATAAAAGAGTGTGTAAAAATTATAGGGAATAAGTTTACTGAGTATACCAGGTAAAGTGTATGGCAGGGTTATTATTGAAAGAATTAGAGGTAAGACAGAGAGTAGGATTGCAGATGAGCAAGGAGGCTTTAGAGTGGGTAGGGATGTGTAGATCAAGTGTTTACAGTGAAGCATATATGTGAACAGTATTTAGATAAAGGTAGGGAAGTTTTCAATGCATTTATGGATTTAGAAAAGGCATATGATAGAGTGGATAGGGAGCAATGTGGCAAATGTTGCAAGTGTATGGAATAGGTAGTAAGTTACTGAAGGCTGTAAAGAGTTTTTATGAGGATAGTGAGGCTCAGGTTAGGGTGTGTAGGAGAGAGGGAGATTACTTCCGGTAAAAGTAGGTCTTAGACAGGGATGTGTAATGTCACCATGGTTGTTTAATATATTTATAGATGAGGTTGTAAAAGAAGTAAATGCTAGGGTGTTGGGGAGAGGGTGGGATTAAATTATGGAGAAGTAAATGAAAAATGGGAGTTGACACAGTTACTTTTTGCTGATGATACTGTGCTTATGGGAGATTCTAAAGAAAAGTTGCAAAGGTTAGTGGACGAGTTTGGGAGTGTGTGTAAAGGTAGAAAGTTAAAAGTGAACATAGATAAGAGTAAGGTGATGAGGGTATCAAACGATTTAAATAAAGAAAAATTGGATATCACATTGGAGAGAGGGATTATGGAAGAAGTAAATGTTTTCAGATATTTGGGAGTTGACGTGTCAGCGGATGGGTTTATGAAGGATGAGGTTAACCATAGAATTGATGAAGGAAAAAAGGTGAGTGGTGAATTGAGGTATCTGTGGAGACAAAAAACGTTATCCATGGAGGCAAAGAAGGGAATGTATGAAAGTATAGTGGTACCAACACTCTTATATGGGTGTGAAGCATGGGTTGCAAATGCTGCAGCGAGGAGGAGGCTGGAGGCAGTGGAGATGTCCTGTCTAAGGGCAATGTGTGGTGTAAATATTATGCAGAAAATTCGGAATGTGGAAATTAGGAGAAGGTGTGGAGTTACTAAAAGTATTTGTCAGAGGGCTGAAGAGGGGTTGTTGAGGTGGTTTGGTCATTTAGAGAGAATGGAACAAAGTAGAATGACTTGGAGAGCGTATAAATCTGTAGGGGAAGGAAGGCGGGGTAGGGGTCGTCCTAGAAAAGGTTGGAGGGAAGGGGTAAAGGAGGTTTTGTGGGCGAGGGCTTGGACTTCCAGCAAGCATGTGTGAGCGTGTTAGATAGGAGTGAATGGAGACGAATGGTTTTGGGACATGACGATCTGTTGGAGTGTGAGCAGGGTAACATTTTGTGAAGGGATTCAGGGAAACCAGTTAATTGATTTAGTTGGACTTGAGTCCTGGAAATGGGAAGTACAATGCCTGCACTTTAAAGGAGGGGTCTGAGATAGTGACAGCTGGGAGGGACTTTTCTCAGCTGTCGTATCTGAGCTCCTCTGCAAAGACAGTGATTATGTATGAGTGTGGTGAAAGTGTTGAATGATGATGAAAGTATTTTCTTTTTGGGGATTTTCTTTCTTTTTGGGTCACCCTGCCTCGGTGGGAGACGGCCGACTTGTTGAAAAAAAAAAAAAAAGTAAGTAAATTTACTTACTTACACGATTCATTACCTTGTAACTAGTGAATTCATTACCTTTGTACCTTGTTCAGCTATCAAAACTTTGGGGCCCAGTCTCTGACCCTTTATATACCTCTGTAATCTGCAAATACCTTTGTAACTTGTCATGATTGTGACCAGATCCATCTGAGTTCATTACCTTTGTAACTTGCTCAGCTATCAAACTTTGATGTCCAGTCCCTGGACCCATTATGTACCTCTGTAATCTTTTGACTACCGCCCACAGGATGGGTATGGGGTGCATAATAAAGATATCAAACTAATCAAACTGTCTCTCTACTTGTCTCTCTCATGAACCAACAGGTATTACACACGATGCAGAGTCATCACGTCTGATTGCTGAACAAGTGAAAATGTGTATTACTTGCCAGTCATGCTTATTATGCCTTATATCTACAAGAATAGTATAGTACTCTGTCTGGATTTTTGGGGTTATCCTAGGTAATTTACACTATATGTATAACTGTATTTATGTGTACCTATGAGATAAAGACATAGATACAGACAGACAGAAGAAAATAGAGACAGCCAAAGTAAATCAGCCAGCCAGCCAGCTGCCGGCTGGCTGGCTGGTATTTCCTAGGTATCTCCTGCGAATGACAGCGCATCTGAAGGTCGCTAGTAACTCGGATTTTGGCTTGCAACTCAAAGCAAAAAATCGACCAAGCGACGGCTCGTAACTCGGAAAACTTGTAAGTTGGGGCACTCGTAAGTCAAGGTACCACCGTACCTACATCTATAGTAGGCAAATTATTAGAATCAATTATAGCTGATATTATTAGAAGTCACCTTGAAGAACATAATTTGATTAATGAATTTCAGCATGGGTTCACGAGAGGTCGTTCCTGCCTGACAAATTTACTGACGTTTTTCAATAAAACATTTGAGGCAGTAGACAGTGATAAAGAATATGATATAGTTTACTTGGATTTCAGTAAGGCCTTCAGATAGAGTACCTCACAAGAGACTCTTAAGAAAGGTGGCAGCTCATGGTATAGGAGGTAAAGTTCTAGCATGGATAGAGGCATGGCTTACCAATAGAAAGCAGAGAGTTTCCATTAATGGGGTCAAATCTGAATGGGGATTAGTCACTAGTGGCATTCTACAAGGATCAGTTTTAGGCCCATTGTTGTTCATAATTTACATAAATGACCTTGATGAAGGAATTCCAAGTGACATGAGTAAATTTGCTGATGATACAAAAATAGGCCGTATGATTCATTCTGAGGAGGATACCAGTGAACTCCAGGAGGATTTGGACTAATTAATGTCTTGGTCTGAAAAGTGGCAGATGAAGTTCAATGTGGACATGTGTAAGGTACTAGTCCTTGGTAATGAAAATATCCCTCGAATTTATAAACTAGGTGAAGTAGAGCTTGATCATACAGAATGTGAAAAAGACTTGGGAGTCATGGTAAGCAAGAATCTAAAGCCAAGACAACAGTGCCTAAGTGTGCGCAATAAGGCTAACAGATTACTAGGATTTATTTCAAGAAGTATAAGCAACAGAAGTTCAAAAGTTATTTTACAGCTCTATACATCACTAGTGAGACCTCATTTGGATTATGCAGCTCAGTTTTGGTCTCCTTACTACAGGATGGATATACAGTGGTACCTCGACTTACAATATTTTTTCATTCCAGAATGCTGTTCAAGTGGCATTACCAAACGAATTTATCCCCATAAGGAATGATGTAAAATAGACTAGTCCTTTTAGACCCCCAAAATTACACTTACAAAAGAATTTAAAAAAATAAACTTACATAAAAGGGTGAGTTTGGGGACCATCGTAAGTCGAGGTACCACTGTAGATTCATTGGAGAACATACAAAGAAGAATGACTAAAATGATTTACAGTATAAGAAATCTCCCGTATGAAGATAGACTTAGAGCGTTGAATCTCCACTCTCTGGAGAGACGTAGAATGAGGGGAGATATCATCGAGGTGTACAAGTGGATGATGGGCATAAACAAAGGAGATATTAATAAAATACTGAGGATATCGAACCAAGTAAGAACCAGAAATAACGGATTTAAATTGGATAAATTTAGATTTAGAAAGGACATAGGCAAGTACTGGTTTTCGAACAGAGTTGTAGATGCATGGAACAATCTTCCGAGTAGGGTGATAGAGGCTAGGACCTTGGGTGGCTTTAAAAAGAGATTGGACAAATATATGAGTGGGAGGGGCTGGGTTTGATTGGTGTCGTGAGTACGGGAATAAATTCTTAGGTAGTGGTGGTTTTGATAAGGACCTGCCTTGTATGGGCCAGTAGGCCTTCTGCAGTGTTCCTCCATTCTTATGTTCTTATGTTATATTGAGTTTCCTCTCATTTAAACTCTGAATATGTAAAAGGAGGGAAACAGAGGATATACAAATCTTGAAGTCCCTCTGAATTTGTATATAAACATTATTTCCAGTATCCTTATAATTTAGCCCTAATGATGTAGAGGATACAAAAACACTGCATGAAAAAAACAGTGGGTTTACTGCTACCCAGATGTTGCACATGTATCTAATTTTTCATCTTGTTGGTAATGTATACTACTTATGTACAACTTGTCAGACACAACATCATGGAATCTTAGTTCAACGTCTACAAAGATACCCAGTAGGTTTACTGGACCATGCTAGGCAGGTCCAACACATATCCAACCACTTCCACTCATGTACTTGTCCAAACTATTTTTAAAGCTACCCAAAGCTTGGCAATAGTTGTAGATTTACTCCAATCTGTGAGGCCTCAAAATAAATCCCCCCCTCCATCTTATATCTGGGGGTAAGCAAAAACCTGATTATTTGAGAGACAATATATACTCCTGTCTTATGGCTAGTAATATACAGTACTTGCCTCCACTCATACAAATTTAACACATACAAGCCTACTGGATGTTTAGACCCTAGCACTAAAAACTTACTTTATCCTCTCCCTCCAACTTTTCCTGGGATGATCTCCTACCTCTCCTTCCTTCCTCCCTAGATTTATGCACCCTGTGTGTAAATGAATGGTTCAGAGAACCGACGAGTTGGTAAATTAGACACATATGCAACACTTGGGTATCTTTATTGAGGAAGCGTTTGCCACACAGTGGCTTCATCAGTCCATACAAGGAGAATCGTGAAGAACAGGAGGAGAATGAGTGGTCAGTCCCTCAACCTTGAGTCGATGTTGTCAGTCCATCAATCTTGAATAGAATACAACATATGAGCGTAGAGGAAGCTTATATACTGTAGACAGGAGGTGCAGCAGTTGTAGGAGGTGTCACATTTGTCCAATGTGGAAGTAGGTCGTGCCTACT
The DNA here is from genome assembly GCA_009830355.1 of Cherax destructor. NCBI lineage: Eukaryota > Metazoa > Arthropoda > Malacostraca > Decapoda > Parastacidae > Cherax > Cherax destructor. The sequence goes on from WNWK01015082.1 coordinate 5,031, forward strand.
TCCACATTGGACAAATGTGACACCTCCTACAACTGCTGCACCTCTGTCTACAGTATATAGCTCTCTACGCTCATATGTTGTATTCTATTCAAGATTGATGGACTGACAACATCGACTCAAGGTGAGGACTGACCACATCATTCTCCTCCTGTTCTTCACGATTCTCCTTGTATGGACTGATGAAGCCACTGTGTGGCAAACGTTTCTCATAAGATACCCAAGTGTTGCATATGTGTCTAATTTACCAACTCGTCGGTTCTCTGAACCATTCATTTACATCCTGTCTGACACTGCAACATCTTGGTATCTTAATACAGGGATTTCTTCGCTTGCCTATTCCTTGGGCACGACCTACTTCCACATTGGACAAATGTGACACCTCCTACAACTGCTGCACCTCTCCTGTCTACAGTATATAAGCTTCCTCTACGCTCATATGTTGTATTCTATTCAAGATTGATGGACTGACAACATCGACTCAAGGTTGAGGGACTGACCACCTCATTCTCCTCCTGTTCTTCACGATTCTCCTTTGTATGGACTGATGAAGCCACTGTGTGGCGAAACGTTTCCTCAATAAAGATACCCAAGTGTTGCATATGTGTCTAATTTACCATTTATGCACCCTCTTGGAATCCTACTCTGCTTCATCCTCTATAAATGCCCAAACTACTTTAACAACCTCTTCTTTGCCCTCAGATATCCTTGAGTACCCCATATTTATGGGTCAAACCACTGAATACACCTTGCAGACAAAATCTATTACTTGTTATGAAGGCACGAAAATATGAACCAGTTTAAAGAAACTCTCCCAAATATTATATGACCTCTAGTCTATTGAAACATCTACTCATACTTAAAATGGTACTGTTTGAACCATTACTTGTAATATTGTTATTTGTTGTGTGCAACATTAAGATTATTATTCTTATAAACCTTCAACTTTGACTACCTCGCACTAGTATTAAGATAAAATAATAAATAATTAAAAAGATAACCACTCTTATCCTGTCTAGACTTAAGTAGTTTTTAAGTACAGTGGACCTCCAGATTACGTCATTATTTCGTTCCAGAATGCTGTTCAAGTGCCGTTACCGAACGAATTTGTTCCCATAAGGAATAATGTAAATTAGATTAATCCTTTTAGACCCCCAAAAATACACTTGCAAAAATACAATTACATAATTGTTCAAGTTTGGAGCAGTAAGTAATCCAGGGGTCCACTGTATTAGGATTAGCCTGCCCAAAATGCCCCGGCATGATAGTAGCTTTCTTTGTACTTAACAAATCAAAATTGTAATTACACACTGTAACATCTGCAAAGAAATAAAATCTTCATCTTTATCTTGACAAACAAATGCATATAAACAGAAGAAGTTTGATGATATACTGTACCCTTACTGACACTATTTTAAACTCAAACTCTTCTCAATGGGCAAAAAACATGTTCTCACTGGATATAGGACCTGTTCCATTGTGTGCATAAAAGCTATTTACTGTTATAAGTGGCTTTAATGCAGGACAAAACTTGTTGGCAAGAATGAAAATTATGCCAAGCATTTTATGTCTAATTTTCAAATTTATTCCATGACTTTAAAAAAATTCCATGGGGAAGTGGATCAGAATTGTTCCTCAGTAAGCCATGCGTGTTGTAAGAGGCGACTAAAATGCCGGGATCAAAGGGCTAGTAACCCCTTCTCCTGTATACATTACTAAAGTTATGAAGAGAAACTTTTTTATTTCTCTTTGGGACACCCCCCTCGGTTGGATAAGACTGGTTTGTTGATAGAAGAAAGAAGACTTAAAAATATATAGCTGGCCAGACCACTATAGTGCTTTATACTTACTTGAAAGTGTGTGGGTCGATGTAAAAATTCCATAGAGTCCAAAGAACCAGAATTATGAATATGGTCATCCACAATGTCACTACATGGCTGGAAGAGATAATCAGCAATGAGTCTACTTCATAGAGAAAGACAGAATATTCTGAAGATCTGTTAAATGTTGCTGTTGACAGGAGGTAATGATTTCATGCACTAGGCAGGGAATAATAATTACTAATATATATGAGGAAGCCTAGGTAGTAGGTTGGTAGACAACAGCCGCCCAGGGAGGTACTACCGTCCTGCCAAGTGAGTGTAAAACGAAAGCCTGTATTTGTTTTACATGATGGTAGGATTGCTGGTGTCTTTTTTCTGTCTCATAAACATGCATGATTTCAGGTATGTCTTGTTACTTCTACTTACACTTAGGTCACACTACACATTCATGTACAAGCATATATATATATACACACCCCTCTGGGTTTTCTTCTATTTTCTTACTAGTTCTTGTTCTTTTTTCCTCTTATCTCCATGGGGAAGTGGAACAGAATTCTTCCTCCGTAAGCCATGCGTGTCGTAAGAAGCGACTAAAATGCCAGGAGCAAGGGGCTAGTAACCCCTTCTCCTGTATATATTACTAAATGTAAAAGGGGAAACTTTCGTTTTTCATTTTGGGCCACCCCGCTTCGGTGGGAAATGGCCGACATGTTGAAAGAAAGAAGAAAAAGGAGAAACTTTCGTTTTTCCTTTTGGGCCACCCCGCCTTGGTGGTAAACGGCCGACGTGTTGAAAGAAGAAAGAAGATATATGAGGAAGTGCTAGAGGTGAATGTGGAGAAAGAGTGTGAGGCAGTGGGTAGAATGAAAAGGGAGTATGCAGCTGGGACAGAGGGGATCAGTCAGATATTAACCCTTTCGGGGTTGGTGCCGTACTAGTACGTTTTATGAGCAGGGGTCGGTGCTGTACTAGTACGCGTAAATTCTAACGGCCTCAAATTCAGCGGGAAACGGCTGGTAGGGATACATATGAAAGAATGGGTCTGTGTGGTCAGTGTGCGCAGTATAAAAAAAATCCTGCAGCACACACTGCATAATGATAAAAAAAAACTACGACCGTTTTTTTTTTGTTTAAAACAGTGACTTTGCAGTCTACTTTCGTATGGTATTTATTAATGTATTCTCGTTTTCTGGGTCTCATTTGATAGAATGGAAGATATATTACAGAAATAGAGATGATTTTGATTGGTTTGACAATGACAAGTACCTTGAAATTGAACTCAAAGTAGCGAAAATGTTCAATTTTAGCCGATGTTCAAGAGTAAACAAATCACACCTTGCTTCCAATACACATCAACTGGCGAATCTAATATTCTTCCACAAGTGCGCTGATATTATTTATACCATTTTTACAATGATGCAGTTGTATACATAACAGTAAATCTTCTATTTTTTGTGAGAATAAAAATTCAAAATGGAAAGCAAAAGTAATGTAAGAGGGGCCTGGAGACGTGACTAATGAACAGAGAAGATGTTATTTTAGTGCCAGGAATGTCTGCCTTGTTTATTCTGGACCCTATTTTGAAATTGGCATTGTTTGAAATTTGTGTGAAATTGGCCAAATTGCCATTTTCTGACCACTATTTTGGGTAGTTGAAATTGGTAAATAGGTAGTGTTAAACGATGGTCTACTGTATTATGTTAATACAGACATTTTCATTAAACCCTTTATGATATCTTTTCAAAATTATATAAGAAACACATTACGTAACATATAAACATAATACTACGTATATACACCCACAGTAGAAAAAATTGACAAACATGAGATGTGGTAGCCAGACAGCTTGTTATGAGTGATGGAAAAACTTACGTTTTCTCTAGTCCAACACCAGAGAAAATGTGCACACTATAGTATTACTGGGGGTAACTGTAGAAAATTATTCCTTTCATATGCCTTCACTCAGAGCATCATTTCCTCTAAAAATGGTGTTGCATGAGAATGGGAGTGTTGCTGTTATTTATTCTACTTCACCAACATAAAGACAACTTGTACACAATATAAGGTGTTTGTATTGTGGTAAAAGCTTCACAAATGTATGCAGAATGAAATGTGAATGAACAAAAATTGGACAGGTATTAATACGCATTCATGTTTGTTTACATTCTCGGTGTCTCTCGTTTGTGATGGCATCTAAGAGTAGCTGTTAGAAATGATTAATAAACTCAGTGAACAAGGTATGTCAATGGTAATGATAATAATAATAATAATAATAATAATATAATAATAATAATTGCTCTAAGGTGCTTTAAATTTAAGTTGTATATTTTGTGTAGGTGTGGTAGCTACCACACTTGACTTTCTATAATAAATACAGTCAACCCCCCGGTGCTCGACGGCATCGGAGCTCGGCCAAATCGGTGTTCAACGTTTTTTTTTTTACAAGATTTTTGGCTCGGTATTAGGCGGCCGCTCGAAGTTGAGCGAGTTGGTTATCCGTCCCGGACACGTACGCGTGGGGCCGTGGCCCAGCTGGGCGCCCAGGCACTCAATGTGCTATTGTTTACAGGCGAGCGACCACTACCCATGCACCACCCACACATTCATACCATATATATTGTCATTATTCCAGTGTTTTTAGTGCTTGCAACTGCTAAATAAGCCACCATGGGCCCCAAGAAAGCTCCTAGTGCCAAGCCTGTGGTAAAGAATGTCAGAAATACGGTAGAATTGAAGAAGGAGATGATAGCAAAATATGAAAGTGGAGTGCGTGTCACTGAGCTGGCCAGGCTCTATGGCAAATCCCATTCAACCAACTCTTCCATTTTGGCCAAGAGAAAGGAAATCAAGGATGCTGTTGTTGCGAAAGGTTCAAGTATGGTCACAAAACAGAGATCTCAAGTATTGGAACAAGTGGAAACTTTGTTGTTGGTGTGGATCAACGAGAAACAGTTAGCAGGAGATAGTGTTACGCAGGCAATAATATGTGAAAAAGCAAGGCAGTTGCATGATTATCTCGTCAAGAAAATGCCTGCGACGAGTGCTGAAGTGAACGAATTTAAAACCAGCAAAGGCTGGTTTCACAGATTTAAGAAGTGAAGTGGCATACATAGTGTTGTGAGGTATTGTGAGGTAGCCAGTTCTGACAAAAGTGCGGCTGAAAAATATGTTCAGGAATTCCAGGGGTACACAGAGGCTGAACAATTCCAACCCCAACAAATGTTCAATTGTGATGAAACAGGCCTATTTTGGAAGAAAATGCCCAACAGGACCTTCATTACACAGGAGGAAAAGGCACTCCCAGGACATAAGCCTATGAAAGACAGGCTAACTCTCATGATGGGTGCTAATACCAGTGGTGATTGCAAAGTGAAGCCTTTACTGGTGTATCATTCTGAAAATCCCTGAGTGTTTGGCAGATGCGGTATCACCAAATCTAATTTGTGTGTGATGTGGAAGTCTAACAAAAAAGGCATGGGTCACTAGGGAAATTTTCCTTGATTGGTTCAAAAACGTGTTTGGCCCCAGTGTGAAGAAATATCTCGAGGAAAATAATTTGCCACTTAAGTGCCTCCTGATAATGGACAATGCTACTGGTCCTCCTCGAGACTTGGCAGAGGAAATTGTGCAGGGCTGTGAGTTCGTCAAAGTGAAGTTCTTGCCCCCTAATACCACTCCTCTCCTCCAGCCCATGGACCAGCAGGTCATTTGCAACTTTAAAAAACTCTACACCAAAGCAATGTTTCAAAAGTGCTTTGATGTGACCACAGACATGGATATGACCCTAAAAGAGTTTTGGAAAGATCATTTCCATATCCTGCATTGTGTAAAGCTTATAGGTAAGGCTTGGGAGGGAGTGACTACCAGGACTTTGAACTATGACTGGAGAAAATTGTGGCCAGACTGTGTCCTAGATTTTGAAGGTTTTGGGGCTGAGCCTCAGAACCCTGAGCCTGAGCCTGTTGTGCAAGAAATTGTGGAACTGGGCAAGTCCATGGGGTTGGAGGTTAGTGGTGAGGATGTGGAACAGTTGGTGGAGGAGCACAATGAAGAGCTAACCACTGAAGATCTGCAGGAGCTTCAACAGCAAAAACAGACCACAGTTCAGGAAAATGGTCCAGAGGGGAGGAGGTGGAACCGAGATGGAAGACGGTGCCTTCTTCAAAAATTAAGGAGATTTGTGCCCAATGGACTAATGTGCAAACATTTATGTATGATTATCACCCTAACCAAGATGTTGCAGGCCGTATATGCGACATGTTTAATGACAATGTCTTGTCACATTTTAGGGACATTTTAAAGAACTGCCAGACACAGAGCTCCCTGGACAGATTTTTGGTTAGAGAGGGGTCCAGTGACTCTCAACCTGGTCCTAATGGCATTAAAAGAAAAAGGCCAGTAACCCCAGAAAAGAACTTGGTACCTGCAGTGTTAATGGAAAGGGATTCCCCTTCCAAACACTAGCATACTACTCCACCTTCTCCCGTCTTCCACACATCAACAACTCTTCAATAAATGTAAGTGACATGGTTATTGTACTATTTATTTCTTAATTTTTTATAAAATTGTGTATAATTTAATGTCAAAAAGTTCTAAAAAAAATTTTATTTTAATACTTTTGGATGTCTGGAACGGATTAATTTTATTTCCATTATTTCTTATGGGGAAAATAGAATCGGAGTTTGACCAAACCGGTGGTCGACGAGCCCTCTGGAACGGATTACCGACGAGAACCGGGGGTTGACTGTACTCACTTCTCGCCCAACATTAAGACTACACATATTTTAAGGTAAGTAATGAGCATACTGTGTGCATATTTTACTTTTTTATTGTTTTTTAATGCCGACTTTTATTGCTAACTTAATATATGTTAGTATAAACTTGTTATCTGGCATTTACATGCATTTATAAGTGGAAAAAAAGGAGTTACGCTTTATGGCAGTAGCCTGGAACTTAACCTGCCGTATAAGTGGGGCCCTACTGTATGTGTACCTCTCTTGAGTAAAAAAGGAAGGCATTCTTTTTCCAAACATCACTACATACTCTTCATTACTCTTTAATCTACCCTCGCCTCACCAGTGGTACAGGTGTAGAGTAGGGCCCTTCAAGTGTTTTAAAGTTACAGTGGAACCTCAGTTTTCGTTTTTAACCCATTCAGGGTCCAGAGGTCAAATTTCAAAGTGTGCACCAAGAATTTAAAAAAAAAAAAGTGTGTCCAAGAATTTAAAAAAAAAAAAAAAAAAAAATTCTCTTATGAAATGGTAGATAATCTCTTTCTGAAGGTAATAAAACAAAAAGTATGATACGCTATTATGTGCCTCAACCAGCTCTCATTGCACTATATCATTCTCTTATCTACCCTTATCTCACCTATGGAATCTGTGCATGGGGCTCAACAACATTAAATCACCTTAGACCACTCATAACCCAGCAAAAGGCTGCAGTCAGGATGATAACAAATTCCACTCTAGACAACATACTCCACCTATATTCAGAACCTTAAAACTACTCACCATAAAAAATATTCATACCTATTCATGTGCCTTCTACATACATAAAACTCTACATGCTAATATTAACCCTGCGCTCAGAATTCTCCTCAACAACTTTAATAGGTCCACGAACATGACACAAGACACAGATCACTATTTGACATACCCCGAGTCCATACTAACCAATGTAAAATTCTATGCACATAAAGGGCCCCAAAATCTGGAATTCATTACCAGTAAATATCAAGTTAACCTTGTCCGAAAATCAATTCAAGACTCTTCTCAAAAGTCACCTACTCACCCTATACTAAATACTCATACTGTAACAAACTTCCAAACCCAATATTATTTTACTTAAGAAGATCTCATTTTGATATGTTCATCCTCCTTAACACTTGTTGCAATCTTATATCATCATATTGTCATTTAAAATCTTATAGTATCATCATTTTCTTAATTTGAAATAAAATATATACCTAGATGAAACTCTAAAAACTATTTCTAGTATTGTTATTATACTAGTATAGCATCAACATACTGTAATTTGAAATAAATTCTACAACTAGATTAAACTCAACCAATTTCTCTTGTATTGTCTTTAAATAGTATGTATAACCATTTAATAATTTAAATAATATAGAACTAGAATAAACTCAATCAATTTCTTTAGCATTAAGTACTTAGTGAATAAGTCTCTAGAATAAACTGCCCCTAATGCCATGGCATGCCAGTGGCTCTCCTTGCATTACAGTTTTATAATTGTATTATATTTGTAACTACCAATAACATTGTACACTTGTAACATGCATTGAAATAAAAATTATTATTATTATTATTATTATGATGGAAAATTGACAAAATTATGCTCTCGCAAATTTTGATGCATCAACGATATTTACGCATCGGCGATTTTGCCGACTTTGACTTCCATTTTAGGCCAATTACATTATTCCAGTCGACCAAGTTCTTAGCTATTTCGCTAGCATTACTTCTATTCTATCGATTGAGCACATGAAATCGCCCAGTCAACTGTTTCAACTACAAAATAAAGTGATTGGAAATTGGTAATTTAGAATTTTACACAAAGTTCAAAATATTCCAATTTCAAAATAGGGTGCAGAATAAACAATGCAGGCATTCCTGGCACTAAACTAACATTTCCTCTGTTCATTAGTTACCTTTTCAGTCTTTACAAATGAATTCCATTTTTATTTTTATTCATATAATGAATTTTTATTCAAACCAAAAATAGAAGATTTACTGTTATGCAATATTGTAATAATTGTATAAATAATATCACCACATTTGTGAACGTATATTAGACCTACCAGCTGGCGCTATTAGACGTGTGAGGTCATTTGTTTACTCTTGAACATCGGCACAAATTTAACATTTCCGCTACTTTGAGCTCAGTTTCAAGCCATTTCCAGTACTAAAACCAATGAAAATCATCTCTATTTCTGTAATATATCTTCCATTCTATCAAATGATACCAAGAAATCGCAAATACAACTATAAAAAGCATACAAAAAACACTGCAAATTCGCTGTTTTAATAAAAAATTACGGTCTCAGTTTTTTTCTCTCATTATGCACTGTGTGCTGCAGGATTTGTTTTATGTGGTGCACACTTACCACATAGATGTATTCTCTCATATCTAGGCCCAAATTTACCACTCACAGCTTATCTGAGTGAGCTGAGCTCATGGCGTAGAACTACGGTTTGGACCTTCAACTCAAAGCCGTAGAACTACGGCACAGACCCTGAAAGAGTTAATTCGTTCTAGAGAGTCTGATGAAAACCAAATTTGATAAAAACTAAAGCAATATTTCCCATAAGAAATAATAGAAATCCAATTAATCCATTCCAGACACCCAAAAATATTAACAAAATACATTTTATAGAGAAGAACTATAGTTTTACGTACAGAAAACAATGAGAAATAAATATAAAGCACTAATTTTAATGGATAAATGAACATTTAAATCAGTTTTACCTTTACTGAAGACTCTTGTTGGCGTATGAAAGACGGCGAGGAGGGGAGAGGGAGGAGAGGTTATCTGTACCACCCTCTACCACCATCACAACCACTACCACCCTCTACCACCATCACAACCACTACCGCCCTCTACCATCATCACTACCACCCTCTACCACCATCACAACCACTATCACACTCAACCACCATCACTACCACCCTCTACCACCATCACTACCACCCTCTACCACCAACAAAGCCAGATTGACTCAGAATGTGTATGTGGGATGCTTTGTGTGGGTGCAGGCAGGCAGACACGTTCAGTATGGTGAACAAAAACCAAGATGACGAACGAAAACTGGGACAATATTTTGACGAAAAAAATCGTCGAAAACCAGGGCAAACGAAAACCAGGGCAAACGAAAACCATATTCTATATATTCTCTGATAACCGCACTTGAGTACCTGTACCTAAATAAACTTACACACTGTGTTGGTGTGCAGGTACACATTAAAATAACTAAGTGTGTCTCACTAGTGAAGATAGGAGTGAATGGAGACCTGATGAGCTGTTGGAGTGTGAGCAGGTTAATACGTATTTTGTGAAGGAATTCAAGGAAACCGGTTAGCCGGACTTGAGTCCTGGAGTGGTTTGGGATATTGGCTGTTTGGAGAGACATCTAAAAATAATAATAATAATAATAATAATAATAATAATAATAATAATAATAATAATAATAATAATAATAATAATAATAATAATAATAATAATAATAATAATAATAATAATAATAATAATAATAATAATAATAATAATAATAATAATAATAATAATAATAATAATAATAATAATAATAATAATAATAATAATAATAATAATAATAATAATAATAATAATAATAATAATAATAATAATAATAATAATAATAATAATAATAATAATAATAATAATAATAATAATAATAATAATAATAATAATAATAATAATAGTGGTACCCCGGTTTACGATATTTTTTCATTCCAGAATGCTGTTCAAGTGCCATTACCAAACGAATTTATCTCCTTAAGAAATGTTGTAAAATAGACTAGTCCTTTTAGACCCCCAAAATTACACTTACAAAAGCATTTAAAAAAATAAACTTACATAAAAGGGTGAGTTTGGGGACCATCGTAAACCGGGGTACCACTGTAATAATAATAATAATAATAATAATAATAATAATAATAATAATAATAATAATCCTAGGCAGTAGGTTGGTAGACAGCAACCGCCCAGGGAGGTTTTACCATCCTGCCAATTGAGTGTGAAACGGAAACCTGTAATTGTTTTACATGGTAGGATTGGTGTCTTTTTTCTGTCTTGTAAACATGAAAGATTTCAGGAACTTCTTGCTACTTCTATTTACACTTAGGTCACACTGCACATGCATAGACAAGCATATATATACACACACCCCTTTGGGTTTTCTTCTTTTTCCTTACTAGTTCTTGTTTATTTCTTATCTATATGGGGAAGTTGAACAGAATTCTTCCTCTGAAAGCCATGTGTGTCGTAAAAGGTGACTAAAATGCTGGGAGCAAGAAGTTGGTAACCCCTATCTGTATAAATTACACTTACCACAGATGTATTCTCTCATATCTAGGCCCAAATTTGCCGCTCAAAGCTTATCTGAGTGAGCTGAGCTCATGACGTTGAACTACGGTTTGGACCCTGAACTCAAAGCCGTAGAACTATGGCACGGACCCTGAAAGGGTTAAGACTACAAATATTTTGAGGTAAATAATGAGTGTATATGTATATTTTACTTTTTAATGCCTAGTTCTATTGCTAACTTAATATATGTTAGTGTAAACTTGTTATCTGGCATTTATATGCATTTATAAATGGAAAAAAATGGAGTTCTTCTTTTCGGCGAAGTCTGCTTTCCAGCGGTAGTCTGGAACCTAACCTGCTGTATAAGTGGAGCTCTACTGTACTGACTCAGAAATTGTGCAGATGGTTGTAAATCCACAGCAGCAAGCCAGTGGAGGAGAAAGTAGTGATGAAATTGAGGAAGATGTAGCAGAAAGTCTCTCTAGTGATAGGTTAATTAAGTGTATTCTAACCTAACCACTCTGTAATCCGGCAAACTCACTAATAAGGCACACTACAGGTCCCAATGATGCCGGATTAGTGATGGCTGACCTGTATAAGCATTTAAGTCTTAGAGTTAACGAAGAAAAGAGAGACAGTAGACAAGAGAGAGCCTGTGGCCTTAATGATGTACAATTAAAAAGAATGAGGTAAATATATGAGTTTGTGTGATGAATAACTGACTGACTGCCATATTTGACTGACAGACTTACTTGACTTACTTAAATGACTTACTTGACTTACTCACTGACTGACTTGACTTACTGACTTACTTGACTGACTTACTGACTGACTTACTGACTTAAAGTTAGACTTTTTCACTGAAGAGGACCCTGACAAATCTAGAAGCAGTGCTCTGAAACGGTGTCTACAGTAGTTGATGCCTTACTGTCAGCTGTATAATGTACTGCAGGGTAAAACAGAACAGAAATCCATTACAAAATTTATGCACACTCCAGTACAACCATCGACTTCAGTACCAGAACCTCTACCATCCACCTCAGCCCAGTAGGGCCACAGCATAACTCTCCACTCTCTTCACAATCATCCACAAACACCAGCACCCACAATTTAAGGAAAGAAATACTCTTATTTCTGTTGCATTTGTAGTCATAAGCAGTTAATACAACATAATAATAATAATAATAATAATAATAATAATAATAATAATAATAATAATAATAATAATAATAATAATAATAATAATAATAATATAGTGGACAACCGGTGTTCGTGATTTTTTCGTTCCAGAATGCTGTTCAAGTGCCATTACCAAACGAATTTATTCCCATAAGGAATAATGTAAATTAGACTAGTCCTTTTAGACCCCCAAAAATACACTTACAAAAGCACTTACAAAAATACACTTACATAATTGTTCGAGTTTGGAGCATCACGAACACCGGGGGTTCACTGTAGTAGTAGTACTGTAATAATAATAATAATAATAATAATAACAATTTATTTTGACATGATACATAGTTGTACAAAGGAATATAATAGTTGAGTGTACATGCCAAAAGCCTCTTGGATGCAATCGGTGATAACGGATATTGACGAAAACGGAGGGTCCACTGTATATACAGTAGATCGTCATTTAGCACGGTAGTTACGTTCCTGAAAACGTTGTGTTAGATAATTTCGTGTTAGATAATGACATTTTTTCTTAAGGAAGTAAATTCGTTCGGTAATGGCACTTGAGCAGGCTTCTGCAATGAATTTTTTTTGTTAACCGTGGAACCACGGTTAACGAAAAAATGTCATTTAGGTTAGTCTATTTCAGACCCCCAAAAAATACACTTCCACAAGCACTTACATAATTGCACGATTTCCGGGGTGTTCGTTAACCAGTGTTCCACTGTATTATGTTGTTTTTACTGCTTAAGACTACAAATGTAACAGAAATAATAGTATTTACCTTAAATTGTGGGTGCTGGTGTTTGTGGATGATTGTGAAGAGAGTGGAGAGTTATGCTGTGGTCCTACTGGGCTGAGGTGGATAGTAGAGGTTCTGGAACTCAAGTCGATGGTTGTACTGAGTGTCTAACTTAAAGTCATTCAGTAAGTCAGTCAAGTCATTCAGTAAGTCAGTCAAGTCATTCAGTAAGTCAGTCAAGTCATTCAGTAAGTCAGTCAAGTCATTCAGTTAGTCAGTCAGTCACACAAACTTATGTTTACCTCTTTTTATGTGTACAAAGTAACACTTCATTACTGCCACGGGTTATGTCTTGTCTAATATCTTTGTTTTCTTCATTAATTCTAAGACTTAAATGCTTACACCTTTTCTTGCCACTTTGAGCAACACTGGTATGCCTACTGGGTGTCATGATTGCTTGGCAGATACAAGATATAGTAATTTAAAGATCAAAACACAATTCACTCTCTCTCTCATTCTTTACAAACACAGCTGGCTTGTAGCAGAGGACTTTTTTTGACGTGAATGAAATACGAATGGTGGGATGGTGGGGTCCGGGGTGGCTGGGGAAGGCGGGTGGTGTCCACTGAACCACAACAAGGGGGCCACTTGAGGGAATGGATATTTGTTTTTCCTTCCTGCAAACTGTAAGTAAGTTTATTCAGGTATACACAGATACAGTTACAAAGATTATCATATATAGCAGCATATGTGTAGAGAACCTAGGATAACCCAAAAATGTCAGTGACTTATTTCCATTCTGTCTGACTTTTTTGGGTTATCCTAGGTTCTCTACACATATGCTGCTATGTATGATAATCAATGTAACTGTACTCACCTAATCGTGGTTGCAGGGGTCGAGACTCAGCTCCTGGCCCCATGTATCTGAATAAACTTACAGTTTGTGGGAATTAAAAACAAATTCCCTTTTCCTCTAAGCACAAGGATTGGGCTTACACTTGAAATCACTTGATGCATTACCACAAAGGAGCAAGGTGAAGCGATCCTTTGCTGTCTTGAAGCCTGGTGCACTTTTCTCTTGCTGAGTGATATAAGTTTGTGTTGGCAACACTTGTCTCGTCAGCATTAAACACTTGATGTGGCTCATAGCCACCCTCAGTAGGACCCCCACTGACTCAATGGTTTAACCCACCGCGGGCTACCGTGCGCTCAAAATTTTTTCCCCTCCCGCGAACAGTGTAATATAATTTTTACGTCGTGTTAGATAATAATGTGCCGCAATTCTTCAATCGTGCAATACCCATAACGTGAAACATAATCTCATGCTAAATGACGGTCTACTGTACGTCAAACACATTGGCTCGTAAGACATATATATACGACTGAAACAGTCAAAGGGTTAATGCCAAGTTCTACTGCTAACTTAATATGTTAGTGTAAACTTGTTATCTGGCATTTATATGCATTTATACATAAGTGGAAAAAAACGGCGTTCTGCTTTCCGGTGATGTCCGCTTTTCGGCAGCAGCCTGAAACCTAACTTGCCATATAAGTGGGGCCCTACTATATATATAAAATATGAAATAACTTTAAAACACTTGAAATTTTGGAAAGTTTCCAGACATAATGGAAAAATGTGCTCACGGAGAATGTAAACAAACAGGGTGGGGCTTGGTGACCATATTAGAAAGTCAGGTGGGGGGAGCCATATAACAAGTTTTGGTCATAATTTGAAATGTTCATATTAGCGGAACAGCATAAAGCGGGGCCCTACTGCATGTGAAATGTAAACATGTTTTGAAACATTTATAAGATAAAAAAATGTGATTAACTTTACAATGATTTCCGTTTTGCAGCGGTAGCCTGGAACCTAACCCGCTGAGATTTCATAGTTTGGAAATAAGAAGGTGGTGCGGGATTACCAAAACTATTATCCAGAGGCTGAGGAGGGGTTGTTAAGATGGTTTGGACATGTAGAGAGGCTTTAAGAAAACAGAATGACTTCATGAGTGAATAAATCTGTAGTGGAGGGAAGGCTGGGTAGGGATTGGCCTAGGAGGTTTGGTGTGTGAGGGGCTTGGACTTCCAGCAAGCATGCGTGAGCATGTTAGATAGGAGCGAATGGAGACAAGTGGTTTTTAGGACTTGAAGTGCTGTTGGAGTATGAGCAAGGTAACATTTAGGAAGGGATTCAGGGAAACTGGCAGGCTAGACTTGAGTCTTGGAGATGGGAAAGTACAGTGCCTGCACTTTGAAGGAGGGGTGTTAATGTTGCAGTTTTGAAACTGTAGAGTAAGCGTGCCTCTGGCAAGACAGTGATGGGGTGAATGATGATGAAAGTTTTTCTTTTTTGGGCCACCCTGCCTTGGTGGGAGACAGCTGATGTGTTAATAAAAATTAAAATAAATTCTCTGCATAATATTTACACCACATATTGCCCTTAGACATGACATCTCCGCTGACTCCAGCCTCTTCCTCACTTCAGCATTTACAACCCATGCTTCACACCCATATAAAGGTGTTGGTGCCACTATACTCTTGTACATTCCCTTCTTTGCCTCCATGGATAACATTTTTTGTCTCCACAGATACCTCAAAGCACCAATCACTTTTTTTCCTTCATAAATTCTATGGTTAAACTCGTCCTTCCTAAATCTATCTGCTGACAAATCAACTCTCAAATATCTGACCATATTCATTTCTTCCATACTTCGTCCTTGCAATGTGATATCCAATTTTTCTTTATCTAAATCGTTTGATACCCTCATGACCTTACTCTTATCTATGTTTGCTTTCAACTTTCTTCCTTTACACACTCTCCCAAACTCGCCCATTAACCTTTGCAACTTTTCTTTAAATCTCCCAAAAGCACAGTATCATGAGCAAAAAGTAACTGTAACTCCCATTTTGTATTTGATTTCCCATAATTTCATCCCACCTCTCTCTCCAACACCCTGGCATTTACTTCTTTTACAACCCATCTATATATATGTTAAACAACCATGGTGACATTACACATCCCTGTCTAAGACCTACTTTTACTGGGAAGTAATCTCCCTCTCTCCTACACACCCTAACCTGAGCCTCACTGCCCTCACAAAAACTCTTTACAACATTTAGTAACTTACTACCTATTCTATACACTTGCAACATCTGCCATCTGCCACATTGCTCCATAAATTCAATAAAAACTTCCCTACCTTGATCAAAATACTGTTCACATATATGTTTCAGTGTTAACACTTGATCTACACATCCCCTGCCCATTCTAAAGCCTCCTTGTTCATCTGAAATCCTGCTCTCTGTCTTACCTCTAATTCTTTCAATAATAACCCTACCATACACTTTACCTGGTATACTCAGTAAACTTATTTTCGTATAATTTTTACAATCACTTGTCCCTCTTCCCTTTATATAAAGGAACTATACATGCTCATTGCCAATCCCTAGGTACCTTCGCCTCTTTCATACATTTATTGAACAAAAATACCAACCACTCCAACACTATATCCCCCCCGTGCTTATAACATTTCTGTCATAATCCCATCAGTTAAAGCTGCTTTACCCCTTTCATTCTACAAAATGCCTCATGCACTTTCCCCACACTCACATACGGCTCTTCTTCACTCTTAAAAGATGTTATACCTCCTTGGCTTATATTTTTTTTTTTCAACAAGTCGGCCGTCTCCCACCGAGGCAGGGTGACCCAAAAAGAAAGAAAATCCCCAAAAAGAAAAAACTTTCATCCTCATTCAACACTTTCACCACACTCATACATAATCACTGTCTTTGCAGAGGAGCTCAGATACGACAGCTGAGAAAAGTCCCTCCCAGCTGTCACTATCTCAGACCCCTCCTTTAAAGTGCAGGCATTGTACTTCCCATTTCCAGGACTCAAGTCCAACTAAATCAATTAACTGGTTTCCCTGAATCCCTTCACACAATGTTACCCTGCTCACACTCCAACAGATCGTCATGTCCCAAAAACCATTCGTCTCCATTCACTCCTATCTAACACGCTCACACATGCTTGCTGGAAGTCCAAGCCCCTTGCCCACAAAACCTCCTTTACCCCTTCCCTCCAACCTTTTCTAGGACGACCCCTACCCCGCCTTCCTTCCCCTACAGATTTATACGCTCTCCGAGTCATTCTACTTTGATCCATTCTCTCTAAATGACCAAACCACCTCAACAACCCTCTTCAGCCCTCTGACAAATACTTTTAGTAACTCCACACCTTCTCCTAATTTCCACATTCCGAATTTTCTGCATAATATTTACACCACACATTGCCCTTAGACAGGACATCTCCACTGCCTCCAGCCTCCTCCTCGCTGCAGCATTTGGAACCCATGCTTCGCACCCATATAAGAGTGTTGGTACCACTATACTTTCGTACATTCCCTTCTTTGCCTCCATGGATAACGTTTTTTGTCTCCACAGATACCTCAATGCACCACTCACCTTTTTCCTTCATCAATTCTATGGTTAACCTCATCCTTCATAAACCCATCCGCTGACACATCAACTCCCAAATATCTGAAAACATTTACTTCTTCCATAATCCCTCTCTCCAATGTGATATCCAATTTTTCTTTATTTAAATCGTTTGATACCCTCATCACCTTACTCTTATCTATGTTCACTTTTAACTTTCTACCTTTACACACTCTCCCAAACTCGTCCACTAACCTTTGCAACTTTTCTTTAGAATCTCCCATAAGCACAGTATCATCAGCAAAAAGTAACTGTGTCAACTCCCATTTTGCATTTAATTCTCCATAATTTAATCCCACCCCTCTCCCCAACACCCTAGCATTTACTTCTTTACAACCCCATCTATAAATATATTAACCCTTTACCAGGCCACGATCAATTTCAACACTGCAACATTTGCACCTATATTCTGATAATAAAGCAATTCTAAGACATATTTATTGTGTTCATTGTCGTTTATTTATTTTAGCTCTAATACCTCTAGCAGATCATAGGCACACTGGCCTGTAAGGTTAACACCATGGTGACATTACAACCCTGTTAAGACCTCTTTCCGGAGTAATCTCCTCTCCTACACACCCTAACCTGAGCCTCACTATCCTCATAAAAACTCTTTACAGCCTTCAGTAACTTACTACCTATTCCATACACTTGCAACATTTGCCACATTGCTCCCCTATCCACTCTATCATATGCCTTTTCTAAATCCATAAATGCAATAAAAACTTCTCTACCTTTATCTAAATACTGTTCACATATATGCTTCACTGTAAACACTTGATCTACACATCCCCTACCCACTCTAAAGCCTCCTTGCTCATCTGCAATCCTACTCTCTGTCTTACCTCTAATTCTTTCAATAATAACCCTGCCATACACTTTACCTGGTATACTCAGTAAACTTATTCCCCTATAATTTTTACACTCTCTTTATCCCCCTTCCCTTTATATAAAGGAACTATACATGCTCGCTGCCAATCCCTAGGTACCTTCCCTCTTTCATACATTTATTAAACAAAAATACCAACCACTCCAGCACTATATCCCCCTGCTTTTAACATTTCTGTCATGATTCCGTCAATTCCAGCTGCTTTACCCCTTTCATTCTACGTAATGCCTCACGCACCTCCCCACACTCACATCCTGCTCTTCTTCACTCCTAAACGATGTTGTACCTCCCTGGCCAGTACATGAAATTATCGCCTCCCTCTTTTCATCGACATTTAAAAGTTCCTCAAAATATTCCCGCCATCTACCCAATACCTCCAGCTCCCCATCTACTAACTCCCTACTCTGTTTTTAACTGACAAATCCATTCGTTCCCTAGGCTTTCTTACCTTGTTTATCTCACTCCAAAATTTTTCTTGTTTTCAGCAAAATTTCTTGACAGAGCCTCTCCCGTTCTTTCATCCGCTCTTCTTTTGCACTCTCTCACCACTCTCTTCACCTTTCTTTTACTTTCCATATACTCTGCTCTTCTACTAACACTTCTGTTTTGTAAAAACCTCTCATAAGCTACCTTTTCTCTTTTATCACACCCTTTACTTCTTCATTCCACCACTCACTCCTCTTTCCTCCTGCACCCACCCTCCTATAACCACAAACTTCTGCCCCACATTCTAATACTGCATTTTTAAAACTATCCCAACTCTCTTCAACCCCCACTACTCATACTTGCACTAGCCCACCTTTCTGCCAATAGTTGCTTATATCTCACCCTAACTTCCTCCTCCCTTAGTTTATACACTTTTACCTCTCTCTTACTTGCTGTTGCCATTTTCTTTTTGTCCCATCTACCTTTTACTCTAACTGTAGCTACAACCAAATAATGATCTGATATATCCGTTGCCCCTCTATAAACATGTACATCCTGAAGCCTACTCATCAACCTTTTATCCACCAATACATAATCCAACAAACTACTTTCCTTACGTGCTATATCATACCTTGTATATTTATTTATCCTCTTTTTCATAAAATATGTATTACTTATTACCAAACCTCTTTCTACACATAGCTCAATTAATGGCTCCCCATTTACATTTACCCCTGGCACCCCAAATTTACCTACTACTCCATCCACACCATTTTTACCCACTTTAGCATTAAGATCCCCAACCACAATTACTCTCTCACTTGGTTCAAAACTCCCCACACACTCACTCAACATTTCCCAAAATCTCTCTCTCTCCTCTACACTTCTCTCTTCTCCAGGTGCATAAACACTTACTATAACCCACTTTTCACATCCAACCTTTATTTTACTCCACATAATCCTTGAATTTATACATTTATATTCCTTCTTTACCTGCCATAACTGATTATTCAACATTATTGCCACTCCTTCTTTAGCTCTAACTCTATTTGAAACCCCTGATCTAATCCCATTTATTGCTCCCCACTGAAACTCTCCTACCCCCTTCAGCTTTGTCTCACTTAAAGCCAGGACATCCAGCTTCTTTTCATTCATAACATCTACAATCATCTCTTTCTTATCATTCGCACAACATCCACGCACATTCAAACATCCCACTTTGACGATTTTCTTCTTCTTCTTTTTAGTAAGCTATACAGGAAAAGGGGTTACTAGCCCATTGTTCCCGGCATTTTAGTTGACTTTTACAACACACATGGCTTACGGAGGAAAGATTCTTATTCCACTTCCCCATGGATATGAAAGGGAAAAGCAATAAGAACAAGAACTATTAAGATAAAATCAAAGAAAACTCAGATGAGTGTGTATACAATAAATGTGTACATGTTTGCGTAGTGTGACCTAAGTGTAAGTAGAAGTAGCAAGATGTACCTGAAATCTTGCATGTTTATGAGACAGAAAAAAGACACCAGCAATCCTACCATCATGTAAAACAGTTTCAGGTTTCTGTTTCACAGTCACCTGGCAGGATGGTAGTACCTCCCTGAGTGGTTGCTGTCTACCAACCTACTACCTACTTATATTACCTTGGCTTATATTAAAATAAATAAGTAAATTAAGAGATGATTGTGGATGTTATGAATGAAAAGAAGCTGGATGTCCTGGCTTTAAGTGAAACAAAGCTGAAGGGGGTAGGAGACTTTCAGTGGGGAGAATTAAATGGGGTTGGATGTGAAAAGTGGGTTATAGTAAGTGTTTATGCACCTGGGGAAGAGAGAAGTGTGGAGGAGAGAGAGAGATTTTGGGAAATGTTGAGTGAGTGCATAGGAATTTTTGAACCAAGTGAGAGAGTACTTGTGGTTGGGGATGTTAATGCTAAAGTGTGGAGGGAGTAGTAGGTAAATTTGGGGTGCCACGGGTAAATGAAAATGGGAAGCCTTCAAATCAACTGTGTGTAGAAAGAGGTTTGGTAATAAGTAATACATAATTTATGAAAAAGAGGATAAATAGGTATACAAGGAAAGATATAGCACATAATGAAAGTAGTTTGTTAGATTATGTATTGGTGGATAAAAGGTTGATCGGTAGGCTTCAGGATGTACATGTTTAGAGGGGCAACAGATATATCGGATCATTATTTAGGTGTAGCTACAGTTAGAATTCTTCCTCCGTAAGCCATGCGTGTCGTAAGAGGCGCCTAAAATGCCTGGAGCAAGGGGCTAGTAACCCCTTCTCCTGAATAAATTACTAAATGTAAAAGGAGAAACTTTCGTTTTTCCTTTTGGGCCACCCTGCCTCGGTGGGAAACGGCTGACGTGTTGAAAGGAAAGGAAAGCTACAGTTAGAGTAAAAGGTAGATGGGGCAAAAGGAAAATGGCAACAGCAAGAGAGAGGTGAAAGTGTATAAACTAAGAGAGGAGGAATTTAGGGTGAGATATAAGAAACTATTGGGAGAAAGGTGGGCTAGAGCAATTATGGGTAGTGGGAGGTTGAAGAGGGATGGAATAGTTTTAAAAATGCAGTATTAGAATGTGGGGCAGAAGTTTGTAGCAATAGGAGGGTGGGTGCAGGAGGAAAGAGGAGTGAGTGGTGGAATGAAGAAGTAAAGGATGTGATAAAAGAGAAAAAAGGTAGCTTATGAGAGGTTTTTACAAAGCAGAAGTGATATAAGAAGAGCAGAGTGTATGGAGAGTAAAAGAAAGGTGAAGAGAGTGGTGAGAGAGTGCAAAAGGAGAGCAAATGATAGAGTGGGAGAGGCACTGTCAAGTTATTTTGTACAAAATAAGAAATTTTTTTGGAGTAGGATACAAAAGTTAAGAAAGCCTAGGGAACGAATGGTTAAAAACAGAGTAGGGGAGTTAGTAGATGAGGAGCTGGAGGTATTGGGTAGATGGCAGGAATATTTTGAGGAACTTTTAAATGTTGATGAAGAAAGGGAGGCGGTAATTTCATGCACTGGCCAGGAAGGTATAACATCTTTTAGGAGTGAAGAAGAGCAGGATGTGAGTGTGGAGGAGGTGCGTAAGGCATTACGTAGAATGAAAGGGGGTAAAGCAGCTGGAACTGACAGGATCATGACAGAAATGTTAAAAGCAGGGGGGGATATAATGTTGGAGTGGTTGGTGTTTTTGTTTAATAAATGTATGAAAGAGAGGAAGGTACATAAGGATTGGCAGACAGTGTGCATAGTTTCTTTATATAAAGGGAAGGGGGACAAAAGAGATTGTAAAAATTATAGGGGAATAAGTTTACTGAGTGAAGAGTTTTTATGAGGATAGTGAGGCTCAGGTTAGAGTGTGTAGGAGGGAGGGGGACTATTTCCCAGTAAAAGTGGGCCTTAGACAAGAATGTGTGATGTCACCGTGGTTGTTCAATATATTTATAGATGGGGTTGTAAGAGAAGTGAATCGGTCTTGGCAAGAGGTTGGGTTAAAAGATAAAGAATCAAATACAAAGTGGGAGTTGTCACAGTTTCTTTTTGCTGATGACACTGTGCTTTTGGGAGATTCTGAAGAGAAGTTGCAGAGGTTGGTGGATGAATTTGGTAGGGTGTGTAAAAGAAGAAAATTGAAGGTGAATATAGGAAAGAGTAAGGTGATGAGGATAACAAAAAGATTAGGTGACAAAAGATTGGATATCAGATTGGAGGGAGTATGGAGGAGGTGAATGTATTCAGATATTTGGGAGTGGGCATGTCAGCAGATGGGTCTATGAAGGATGAGGTGAATCTTAGAATTGATGAGGGGAAAAGGGTGAGTGGAGCACTTCGGAGTCTGTGGAGACAAAGAACTTTGTCCATGGAAGTAAAGAGGGGAATGTATGAGAGTAGAGTTATACCAACACTCTTATATGGGTGTGAAGCATGGGTGATGAATGTTGCAACGTGGAGAAGGCTGGAGGCAGTGGAGATGTCATGTCTGAGGTCAATGTGTGGTGTGAATATAATGCAGAGAATTCGGAGTTTGGAAATTAGGAGGAGGTGCAGGATTACCAAAACTATTATCTAGAGAGCTGAGGAGGGGTTGTTGAGGTGGTTCGGACATGTAGAGAGAATGGAACGAGACAGAATGACTTCGAGTGTATAAATCTGTAATGGAGGGAAGGCGGGGTAGGGGTCGGCCTAGGAAAGGCTGGAGGGAGGGGGTAAAGGAGGTTTTGTGTGCGAGGGGCTTGGACTTCCAGCAAGCATGTGTGAGCGTATTTGATAGGAGTGAATGGAGACAAATGGGTTTTAATACTTGACGTGCTGTTGGAGTGTGAGCAAAGTAACATTTATGAAGGGATTCAGGGAAACCAGCAGGCCGGACTTGAGTCCTGGAGATGGGAAGTACAGTGTCTGCACTCTGAAGGAGGGGTGTTAATGTTGCAGTTTTATAACTGTAGAGTAAAGCACCCCTCTGGCAAGACAGTGATGGAGTGAATGATGATGAAAGTTTTTCTTTTTCGGGCCACCCTGCCTTGGTGGGAATCGGCCAATGTGTTAATAAAAAAAAAAAAGTTTACTGAGTATACCAGGTAAAGTGTATGGTAGGGCAGTGGCGGCACGTCAAAAAATAGAATGACGGGATTGCGTGACTGCAAGCCTCATAGAACAGCATAATAAACTTTATTAAAGTAATAATTTTTAAAATTAAACTAAATTTAATAATGATATACATTGAAAACAACATACAACAGATTTTTCCTGTAATATATTTGTTAGTTGCAAATTATTTTAGCATAAGGCTGATGAAGTCATATGTCTGGCAGTGAGAATCTGGGGGGACTGCAGCTCCTATGGACGAGCCGAGCCGCCACTGCGGTAGGGTTATATATTATTGAAAGAATTAGAGGTAGGACAGAGAGTAGGATTGCAGATGAGCAAGGAGGCTTTAGTGGGTAGGGGTGTGTAGATCAAATGTTTACACTGAAGCATATATGTGAACAGTATTTAGATAAAGGTAGGGAAATTTTCATTGCATTTATGGATTTAGAAAAGGCATATGATAGTGGATAGAGGAGCAAAGTGGCAGATGTTGCAGGTGTATGGAATAGGTAGGAAGCTACTAAATACTGTAAAAAGTTTTTATGAGGATAGTGAGGCTCAGGTTAGGGTTTGTAGGAGAGAGGAAGATTACTTTCCAGTAAAAGTAGGTCTTAGACAGGGATGTGTAATGTCACCATGGTTGTTTAACCCTTTGGGGGTCGGTGCCGTACTAGTACGTTTTACGAGCAGGGGTTGGTGCCGTACTAGTACGCCCAAATTCTAGCGGCCTCAATTTAAGCAGAAAACGTCTGGTAGACATACATATAAAAGAATGGGTCTGTGTGGTCAGTGTGCGCAGTATAAAAAAAATCCTGCAGTACACACTGCATAATGAGAGAAAAAAAACTCTGACCGTTTTTTTCGATTAAAACAGCGACTTTGCAGTCGATTTTCGTATGGTATTTATTGATGTATTCTCGTTTTCTTGGGCTCATTTGATAGAATGGAAAATATATTACAGAAATAGTGATGATTGTGATTGGTATAACAATGACAAGTACCTTGAAATTGAGCTCAAAGTAGCGAAAATGTTCGATTTTTGACGATGTTCAAGAGTAAAAAAATCACACCATGCCTCCAATACACATCAACTGTCGAGTCTTATATTCATACACAAGTGCTCTGATATTATTTATACCATTTTTACAGTGATGCAGTTGTATACATAACAGTAAATCTTCTATTTTTTGTGAGAATAAAAATTCAAAATGAAAAGCAAAAGTAATGGAACAGGGGCCTGGAGACGTGACTAATGAACAGAGAACATATTATTTTAGTGCCAGTAATGTCTGTCTTGTTTACTCTGGACCCTATTTTGAAATTGGCATCGTTTGAAATTTGTGTGAAATTGGAAAATTGACATTTTCTGACCACTATTTTGGGTATATAAAATTGGTAAATAGGCGGTTTCTTGTACTCAATCGATAGAAGAAATGGAGTTCTAGCGAAATAGCTATAATTTTAGGAGACTGAAACATTGGAATTTGTCGAAAATAGAGCTCAAATTGGGCGAAATCGCCGATGCGTAAGTGTCATGGCTACTGATAACTTCGCGAAAGCATAATTCCGTTAGTTTTCAATCAAATTTCATAATTTTGGTGGCGTTATGATCGGAAAAAGATTCTCTATCATTTCATAAGAATTTTTTTTTTTTTTTTTTCGAAAAAATTTTCGACCCCAGGAACACTTTCCTGAGAAGGCCTGTCGACCCCCAAAGGGTTAATATATTTATAGATGGGGTTGCAAAAGAAGTAAATGCTAGGGTGCTGGGGAGAGGGGTGGGATTAAATTATGGGGAATCAAATACAAAATGGGAGTTGACACAGTTATTTTTATTGCTAATGATACTGAGCTTTTGAGAAATTCTAAAGAAAAGTTGCAAAGGTTAGTGGACGAGTTTGGGAGGGTGTGTAAAGATAGAAAGTGAACAAAGATAAGAGTAAGGTGATGTGGCTATCAAACGATTTAGATAAAGAAAAATTGGATCACATTGGAGAGAGGGAGTATAGAAGTGAATATGTGTGTGTGTATGTGTACTCATCTAACTGTGGTTGCAGGGGTCGAAACTTAGCTCCTGGCCCCGCCTCTTCACTGACCACTACTAGGTCCTCTCTCCCCCTGCTCCATGAGCTTTATCATACCTTGTCTTAAAGCTATGTATGGTTCCTGCCTCCACTACATCACTTGCTAGACTATTCCACTTCCTGACAACTCTATGACTGAAGAAATACTTCCTAACAACCCTTTGACTCATCTGAGTCTTCAACTTCTAATTGTGACCCCTTGTTTTTGGGTCCCCTCTCTGGAACATCCTGTCTCTGTCCACCTTATCTATTCCACGCAGTATTTTGTATGTCATGTGTGTGTGTGTGCGTGATTTTCTCATGTGCTCAGGCGGTAAGAATGCTTGTCAAAACATCTGTATCTCAAATACACAACTCTATGTATTACTGTCAATAGCATGTTTTTACAGCCCATGTCTGTTTACATCAGAATTTAACAGTAGACTTAACTTTACCAAAAACAATAAACTCTTATCAATATTCTGTACAAGAGAAGTAACTGGTTACCTTGGGAATGGAATGGTGACAGTTTCCCAGCCAAATTTGATAACAATGAGCAGTTCTGTGGTGACAATAGCCAGGAAGAGCCATGATTGACGTCCAAACTTCATATAGTCACTGCAAGTTTAATATCTCATTAACAATAGATTACAAACTTCAGTATACACTTAATTACTACTGACAATATGTGAAATATTCTAAACAATTAAGTTAAGAATGCAGGAATCTGAATTGTGATGGTTGTGCATTTCAGACCAAGATAGGTAGAAAATGAATGATGGTGAATGTTTTTTTTTTCCTATCATACATTATCTTGATGGGAGACAGTCATTGTGGAGAAAGAACAACAACACATTTGAACATTTTAAAAACATTTTTTGCTAGTTCCTTCATCACCTTGAATAAGAGTATAGTAACAGTTTTAAACCATGAAACTACCACACATTAGTGTCTCACACACAAGTGTCTCACACTAGTATCTCTCACACTAGCATCTTTCCACAGTAACTGTAGTGTGGTCACTGAACAGTCATCCCCACAATGACTGTAGTGTGGTCAATGAACAGTCATCACCATAATGACTGTAGTGTGATCAATGAACAGTCATCACCATAATGACTGTAGTGTGGTCACTAAACAGTCATCACCATAATGACCGTAGTGTGGTCACTCAACAGTCATCACCACAACGACTGTAGAGTGGTCACTGAATAAATTAAAAAAATTAATTTGTTTTTATATCTCCCTCGTCATACAAATTAGTTACAGTAGTTATACAGGTGGGTCCTGTTTGTACGGCCCTTAAGTTCCCAACCCTGTACAGTAAATGAAAATCGCCGGTGGGTGGAAAAGAGCATTTGTTTATTATCAAATGCATCTAAAATACCTGATAACATGTTTACACTATCATACATTAAGTGCTTGGTACAGCTAGGCATTAAAAATAAAGCTAAAAAAGTAAAATTAATACAGTGGACCCCCGAGTTTCATAAAAACTTCACTCCTGAAGTCTGCTCAAGTGCCATTACCGAACGAATTTACTCCCTTAAGGAAAAATTTCACGTAGGTTAGTCTATTTCAGACCCCCAAAAATACACTTCCACAAGAACTTACAAAATTATACTTACATAATTGCACGAATTCCGGGGTATTCGTTAACCGAGGATCCACTGTACACAGCACATACAATACTTAAAACATGGTGCTAGTTGCCCCTCCCTTATGCACCTACCTGGAGTCTACCTGGAGAGAATTCCAGGGGTCAACGCCCGCGGCCCGGTCTGTGACCAGGCCTCCTGTTGGACCAGAGCCTGATCAACCAGGCTGTTACTGCTGGCCGCACGCAGTCCAACGTACGAACCACAGCCCGGCTGATCAGGTACCGACTTGAGGTGCCTGTCCAGTGCCTGGTTGAAGACAGCCAGGGGTTTGTTGGTAATCCCCCTGATGTATGCTGGGAGGCAGTTGAACAATCTTGGGCCCCTGACACTTATTGTGTTGTCCCTCAACTTGCTAGTGGCACCCCTGCTCTTCATTGGGGGGATGTTACATCGCCTGCCGAGTCTTTTGCTTTTGTAGAGAGTGATTTTTGTGTGCAAGTTTGGTACTAAGCCCTCGAGAATTTTCCATGTGTATATAATAATGTATCTCTCCCGCCTGCGTTCTAGAGAGTACAGGTTTAGGAACTTCAAGCGTTCCCAGTAGTTGAGGTGGTTTATCGCACTTATGCGTGCGGTGAAGGTTCTCTGCACATTTTCAAGGTCAGCAATTTCACCCTCCTTGAAAGGTGCAGTTAGTGTGCAGCAATATTCCAGCCTAGATAGAACAAGCGATCTGTAAAGTGTCAACATGGGCTTGGCATCCCTGGTTTTGAAGGTTCTCATTATCCATCCTGTCATTTTTCGAGCAGATGCAATTGCTACTTTGTTATGGTCCTTGAAGGTGAGATCCTCTAACATGATCACTCCCAGGTCTTTGACATTAGTTTTTCGCTCTATTGTGTGGTTGGAATTAGTTTTGTACTCCGATGAGATTTTAATTTCTTCACGTTTTCCGTATCTGAGTAATTGAAATTTCTCATCATTGAACTTCATATTGTTTTCTGCAGCCCATTTAAAGATTTGGTTTATGTCTGCTTGGAGTCTTGCAGTGTCTTCAACAGTGGACACTGTCATACAGATTCGGGTGTCATCTGCAAAGGAAGACACAGCACTGTGGCTTATATCCCTGTCAATGTCTGATATGAGGATGAGGAATAGGATGGGAGCAAGTACTGTGCCTTGTGGAACAGAGCTTTTCACAGTAGCTGCCTCAGACTTTACTCTGTTGACTACTACTCTTTGTGTTCTACATGTTAGGAATTATAGATCCATCTACCAACTTTTCCTGTTATTCCTTTATCACGCATTTTGTGTGCTATTACTCCATGGTCACACTTGTCAAAGGCTTTTGCAAAATCTGTGTATATAACATCTGCATTCTGTTTATCTTCTAGAGCATCCAGGACCTTGTCGTAGTGGTCCAGTAGTTGGGACAGACAGGAGCGGCCTGCTCTAAACCCGTGCTGTCCTGGGTTGTGCAATTGATGGGTATCAAGATGGGTGGCGATCTTGCTTCTTAGAATCCTTTCAAAGATTTTTATGATATGAGACGTTAGCGCAATTGGTCTGTAGTTCTTTGCTATTGCTTTACTGCCCCCTTTGTGGAGCGGGGCTATGTCTGTTGTTTTTAGTAGCTGCGGGACGATCCCAGTGTCCATGCTCCCTCTCCATAGGATGTTAAAAGCATGTGATAGGGGCTTCTTGCAGTTCTTGATGAACACAGAGTTCCATGAGTCTGGGCCTGGAGCAGAGTGCATGGGCATGTCATTTATTGCCTTTTCGAAGTCATTTGGCGTCGTGGTGATGTCAGAAAGGCATGCGTCTGTCAAGTTCTGTGGCACTCTCATAAAAAATATCATTTAGGTTTTTGATTTTCAGTCTGGTTAGTGGCTCGCTAAAGACTGAGTCATACTGGGATTTAAGTAACTCACTCATTTCCTTGCTGTCATCTGTGTAGGACCCATCCCGTTTAAGTAGGGGCCCAATACTGGTTGTTGTTCTCGACTTTGATTTTGCATAGGAAAAGAAATACTTAGGGTTTCTTTCAATTTCATTTATGGCTTTTAGTTCTTCCCGTGTCTCTTGATTCCTGTAAGATTCCTTTAGTTTTAATTCGATGTTTGCTATTTCTCTGACTAGTGTCTCCCTACGTATTTCAGAGATATTGGCCTCCTGTAGCCGCTCCGTTATTCTTTGCCTTCGCCTGTTGTACAAAAATAACAAAAATGGCTGAAAAACGATAAAAGCACTGAACATAATGAACAATGACTCAATCAAAAGCCAATGAAAATGTGGAACACCGATAAGAAGGTGCTGTACATGCGAGGCTCTCCTGTACATTCAAATTTATTAAAATTTGACTTTGATCTTATTACAATAAACCCTTATACAGTGGTCCCTCGGTTTTCGTGCATCTCCAAACTCGAACATTTATGTAAGTGTATTTTCGTAAGTGCTGTTGCAAGTGTATTTTTGGGGGTCTGAAATAGACTAACCTACGTGACATTATTTCTTAAGGAAGTAAATTCGTTCGGTAATGGCACTTGAGCAGCATTCTGGAACGAATTTTCGGCAAAAACCGAGGGACCACTGTACAGTGGTCCATCGACTAACGGTCTTAATCCATTCCAGGAGCTAGACCTCAACACAAAAAATTCGTAACTCGAAACCTTATTTCCCATAAGAAATACGTAATGTAAATACAATTAATCCGTTCCAGACATCCAAAAATATTCACAAAAATTAATTTTGTAAAGATTAACTATACTTTTACATTCACAAAACAATTATAAATAGTATATATAAAGTAGTATATGTAATATGTATTAAAATTATAATTATACACTTAAAATAACATTTACTTACCTTTATTGAAGAGAGTTGCTGGCATCTGGAAGATAGGGAGGAGGACAGGGGGAGGTGTTAGTGTTTGGAAAGGGAATCCCCCACCAAAAGGACTTCAGGTAACAAGTCCCTCTCTGGGGTTACTTCCCTTCTTTCTTTTAATCCCACTTGGACCAGCTTGAGAGTCACTAGAACCCTGTCGCAGAAAATAACTGTCCAGAGTCCTCTGTTTCTGGAGCCTGAAGTGCAACATGGCTCTATCACTGAACTGGTTGCACAGATGGCTCATTTCAGCTTGCTCAGGGTGGTGTTTTTCAACAAATGTCTGCAACTCATTCCACTTTGTACACATGTTCTTAAGCACTGAAGAAGGCACCTCCTTCACTCCCTCTTCCTCCTCCTGTGAATCAATAACCTCAACTCTGGTCTGATGCTGTTCCAGTTCCAGCTGTTGCAGCTCTTCAGTTGTTAGCTCTACCCTGTGCTCCTCCACCAACTCTTCCACATCCTCACCACTCAACTCCAACCCCAGGCTGTTCCCCAATGCCAAAATATCTTCCACAACAGGCACAGGGTCAGCCTCAAATCCTTCAAAATCCCTCTTTTCAACACAATCCGGCCACAGTGGTCTCCAAGCAGAGTTCAAAGTCCTGGAAGTCACTCCCTCCCAAGCCTTACCTATAAGGCCTATGCAATGGACGATATTGAAGTGATCTTTCCAAAACTCTCTTAAGGTCAATTCAGAGACTGAGGTTATGTCAAAGCCCCTTTGAAACATTGCTTTGGTGTACAGTTTCTTGAAGTTACAAATGACCTGCTGGTCCATGGGCTGGATGAGAGGAGTGGTGTTAGGAGGCAAGAACTTCACTGTGATAAAACTGAACTCATCAGACAAATAGTCTTCCAAGTTGTAAGGATGAGCAGGAGCATTGTCCAGTACCAGGAGGCACTTGAGTCCCAATTTCTTTTCCAGGAGGTATTTCTTCACACTAGGGCCAAACACTCCAGTCAACCATTCCATGAAAATGTCCTTATTGGCCCATGCCTTGGTGTTAGGCTTCCAATGCACACACAAATTATTCCAGTTAACATTGTGTTTCTTGAAGGCTCTGGGATTTTCTGCGTGATACACCAGTAAAGGCTTCACTTTACAATCACCACTGGCATTAGCACACATGAGAGCTAGCCTGTCTTTCATAGGCTTGTGTCCTGGCAGTGCCTTTTCCTCCTGAGTAATGAAGGTCCTCTTTGGCAATTTCTTCCAAAAGAGGCCTGTTTCATCACAATTAAACACTTGTTGGGGAGGAATTCTTCAGCCTCTAC
Organism: Cherax destructor; assembly: GCA_009830355.1. Classification (NCBI taxonomy): domain Eukaryota; kingdom Metazoa; phylum Arthropoda; class Malacostraca; order Decapoda; family Parastacidae; genus Cherax; species Cherax destructor. The sequence continues at coordinate 36,058 of WNWK01015082.1, forward strand.
ATACCCCTTAAATTCACTCACAAACTTTTCAGCTGCACGTTTGTCTGAGCTGGCTGCCTCACAACACTGTGTATGCCACTACGTTTCTTAAACCTCTCAAACCAGCCTCTGCTGGCTTTAAAATCACTCTCCTCAGCACTGGTTGCAGGCATTGTCTTGACAAGATCTGAGTGCAACTGCCTTGCCTTTTCACAAATTATCGCCGTGGAAATACTATCTGTTTTTCATTGATCCACACCCCCAACAACTTCTCAACCTCATCCACTGTTTTCGATCTATTTTTTTATTTTGCAACATTAGCGTCCTTGATTTCTTTTCTCTTTGCCAGGATAGTGGTGATAGTAGATTGTTTTTTTCCGTACATCCTGGCAAGCTCACTCACACGTACGCCACTCACATATTTTTCAACAATCTCTTTCTTCAGTTCGATGGTGTTCCTCACTCTCTTTACCACAGGGGTGCCACTAGGAAGCTTCTTTGGACCCATGGTGACTTATTTCACAGTGACAATCACTAAACCACCAATAAACACAACAAATGTATTGTGAATGTTTGAAAGAGCGCGCTGGGTATTGTTCACTCAAGTGTAAACGCTAGACTGGCGTCCTGAGCAGCGAGGCGTGCAAGCGCAGGCAGGCGGACAAGTCTGGTACGGACCGCTACACGAGTAAAAATCGCTACACGAGAAAAATATTGACCGTAAAAAGCAACCTTTATACGAAAAAAACGTTATTCGGACAGACCGTTACTCGGGGTTCTACTGTATTACATGGATTTATTTGGCACGTTTTGGTTATTACACTACTGAAAAATTGTGGCATAATTTTATTCAACCGAAACACAGGGAAACAGCCGATAGTCGGGCCAAAATTGGGCCGAAAAAAGCGACCAAAACACGAGTCGGTCGATACTCAGGGTAGCCGATACTCGGGGGTCCACTGTATATACAGTGCTTGATAAAAATGAATATCCCCTGGGGCTCTTCATTGATCTACGAAAAGCATTTGATACAGTCGACCACAATCTCCTGCACCTAAAATTAAATCATTATGGCATCAGAGGGCATTCCCTTGATTACCTAAAATCTTATCTTAATGACAGACACCAGTATACAGTGGTCCCTCAGTTTTCGTGCATCTCCAAACTCAAACATTTATGTAAGTGTATTTTCGTAAGTGCTGTTGCAAGTGTATTTTTGGGGGTCTGAAATAGACTAACCTAAGTGACATTATTTCTTAAGGAAGTAAATTCGTTCGGTAATGGCACTTGAGCAGCATTCTGGAACAAATTTTCGGCGAAAACTGAGGGACCACTGTATACAGTACAGTGGTCCCTCGACTTTCGGTCATAATCCGTTCCAGGAGCTAGACCTTAACTTGAATTGCTCAAAAGTCGAAACCTTATTTCTCATAAGAAATAATGTAAATACAATTACATCCATTCCACCCAAAAATATTTACAAAAAATTCATTTTTTTAAAGAATAAATACTATAGTTTTACATACACATAACAATTATAAAGTAACAAATTTATAATTAAACAGTTAAAATAACATTTACTTACCTTTATTGAAGAGAGTTGCTGGCATCTGGAAGATAGGGAGAAGGACAGGGAAAGGGGTTAGTGTTTGGAAGAGGAATCCCCCTCCATAAGGACTTCAGGTAACAAGTCCTTATCTGGGGTTACTTCCCTTCTTTTTCTTTTAATGCCACTAGGACTAGCTTGAGAGTCACTAGACCCCTGTCTAGAAAAGTAACTGTCCAGAGTGCTCTGTTTCTGGTGCCTCTTTAACATTTTCCTGAAGTGGAACAAGGTTCTGTCATTGAACATGTTGCAGATATGGCTTGTTTAAGCTTGCTCAGGGTGGTGTTTTTCAACAAATGTCTGCACCTTAGTCCACATAGAACAAACTTCTTTAATCTCTGAAGAAGTTACTACCCCACCCTGTCCATCCTCCTCCTCTGAATCAATTTCTATAAATGTCGTCTGATGTTGTTCCTGATGAAGCTCTTTCAGCTCTTCAGTGGCTAGGTCTACCTTGTGGTCCTCCACCAACTCTTCCACATCCTCACCACTCACCTCAAACCCCAGGGACTTGCCCAATTCCACAATATCTTCCACAACAGGCACAGGGTCGTCAAGGTTAGCCTCAAATCCTTCAAAATCCCTCTTTTCAACACAATCTGGATACAGTGATCTCCAAGCAGAGTTCAAAGTCCTGGAAGTCACTCCCTCCCAAGCCTTACCTATAAGGCCTATGCAATGGAGGATATTGAAGTGATCTTTCCAGAACTCTCTTAGGGTCAACTTAGTGTCCGAGGTCACTTCAAAGCACTTTTGAAACACTGCTTTGGTGTACAATTTTTTGAAGTTAGAAATGACCTGCTGGTCCATGGGCTGAATGAGAGGAGTGGTGTTAGGAGGCAAGAACTTCACTGTGATGAAACTGAAGTTGTCAGACAAATAGTCTTTCAAGTTGTGAGGATGAGCAGGAGCATTGTCCAGTAGCAGGAGGCACTTGAGTTGCAATTTCTTTTCCAGGAGGTATTTCTTCACACTGGGGCCAAACACTCCAGTGAGTCATTCCACGAAAATTGGCGTCGTGACCCATGCCTTGGTGTTAGCCTTCCAATACACACACAAATTATTCTTGTTAACATTGTGTTTCTTGAACACTCTGGGATTTTCAGAGTGATACACCAGTAAAGGCTTCACTTTAAAATCCCCACTAGCGTTACCACACAACATGAGAGTTAGCCTGTCTTTCATAGGCTTGTGTCCTGGCAGTGAATTTTCCTCCTGAGTAATGAAGGTCCTGTTTGGCATTTTCTTCCAAAACAGGCCTGTTTCATCACAATTAAACACTTGTTGGGGTTTGAATTTTTCAGTGTCTACGAACCCCTTGAATTCTTGCACAAATTTTTCAGCTGCACGTTTGTCTGAGCTGGCTGCCTCACCATGCCTCACAACACTGTATAGCCACTACGTTTCTTAAATCTCTCAAACCAGCCTTTGCTGGCTTTAAAATCACTCACATCACCACTGGTTCCAGGCATTGTCTTGACAAGATCTGCGTGCAACTGCCTTGCCTTGTCACAAATTATCGCTGTGGAAATACAGTCATCCCTTGGTTTTCAATTGTCTCAGTTTTCACCGATTTTGGTTTTAGCTGACTTTTTTCGCAGAAAAATTGTCTCAGTTTTCAACGGTTGTCTCAGTTTTCACCTATCGTATGGGACCTGTCCACCAGTGCCGCACACATACAAAGGCCGTAAGCCTACCACCCACGCACCCCCCACGCACATTTTAACGCAGTCTAGCATTGTTTATGCTTGATTGAACATCACCCCACGAGATCCTACAAAACATTTATTAACAATTCATTGTTTTTGGCCCTTGATTATTGTGTGTGACTACTAAATAAGCTACCATGGGCCCAAAGAAAGCTCCTAGTGCCAGTCCTTTGGTAAAGAAAGTGAGAAACACGATGGAGTTTAAGAGTGTAGCAGGCATGCAGGGAATGTAGCATGCATGCAGGGAGTGTAGCATGTATGCAGGGAGTGTAACATGTATGCAGGGAGTGTAGCATGTATGCAGGGAGTGTAGCATGTATGCAGGGAGTGTAGCATGTATGCAGGGAGTGTAGCAAGTATGCAGGGAGTGTAGCAGGTATACAAGGAGTGTAGCAGGCAGGTAGGGAGTGTAGCAGGCAGGAAGGGAGTGTAGCAGGCAGGGTGGAGTGTAGCAGGCAGGGAGGGAGTGTAGCAGGCATGGAGGGAGTGTAGCAGGCAGGGAGGGAGTGTAGCAGGCATGCAGGGAAGTGACCCCGGATAAGGACTTGGTACCTGAATTCCTTATGGAAGGGGTTTCACCTTCCAAAAAATAGTGTCTCTTCCCTCTCCAATCCTCCCTCTCTTCCTTCCAGCAACATCAGTCTTCATTAAAGGTAAGTGCCACATAGAATTCATTCATTTGTGCATGTAAATCTATCTTTAAGGCCCCCAATTTTTTTTTTTTCCAAACTTCTAGGTTTCTGGAACGGATTAATTGAATTTCCATTATTTCTTATGGGGAAAATAGTTTTGGTTTTCACCGATTTTGGTTTTAGCTGATCCATCTGGAACGGATTACAATTGAAAACCAAGGGATGACTGTACAGCGGACCCCCGGCTAACGAAAAAAATTCATTCCAGAATCCTGCTCAAGTGCCATTACCAAACGAATTTACTTCTTTAAGAAATAATGTCACGTAGGTTAGTTTATTTCAGACTCCCAAAAATACACTTCCAGAAGCACTTACAATATTATACTTACATAACTGTACGATTTCCGGGGTGTTCGTTAGCCGGGGGTCCACTGTACTATCACACGCTATCTGTTTTTCATTGATCCACACCCCCAACAACTTCTCAACCTCATCCACTGTTTTCGATCTATTTTTCGTTAACATATCAACACCTTTTGCAACATTAGCTTCCTTGATTTCTTTTCTCTTCGCCAGGATAGAGGTGATAGTAGATGTGTATTTGTTGTACATCCTGGGAAGCTCACTCACACGTACGCCACTCATATTTTTCTACAAACTCCTTCTTCACTTCGATGGTGTTCCTGACTTTACCACAGGGGTGCCACTAGGAAGCTTCTTTGGACCCATGGTGACTAATTTCACAGAGACAATCACTAAACCAGCAATAAACACAATAAATTTATTGTGAAATGTTTGAAAGAGCGAGCTGGGTAATGTTCTCTCAATGGTAAACAATGCTAGACTGGCATCCTGAGCGGTGAGGCGCTCAAGCGCGAGCATGCGGACAGGTCTGGTACGGACCGATAGTCGAGGGAAACATTGACCGAAAAAAGCGCTCAAAACTCGAAATCACCAATATTCGGAATCACCGAAACACGAGGGACCACTGTACAGTGGACCCCCGAGTAACGAACACCCCGGAAATCGTACAATTATGTAAGTACAGTGGACCCCCGAGTTACGTACACCCCGGAAATCGTACAATTATGTAAGTATAATATTGTAAGTGCTTGTGGAAGTGTATTTTTGGGGGTCTGAAATAGACTAACCTACGTGACATTATTCCTTAAGGGAGTAAATTTGTTCGGTAATGGCACTTGAGCAGGCTTCTTGAATGAAGTTTTTACATTACTCGGGGGTCCACTGTACTATATGGAAATGGAGTCAACTCCGCTATCCAGCCTGTAGCTGTAGGAGAACCCCACGGTAGTGTTCTAGGCCCACTCTTCTTTCTCATTTACATCAATGATCTCCCCAATGCATCCCAACTACTTAAACCAATTCTATTCGCAGATGACACTACTTATGGCTACTCTCATTCAAACCCAACTGTACAGTGGTACCTCGAGTTACGAGCATAATTCGTTCCAGAATGCTGTTCAAGTGCCGATACCGAACGAATTTGTTCCCATAAGGAACAATGTAAATTAGATTAATCCGTTTCAGACCCCAAAAATACACTTACAAAAGCACTTACAAAAATACACTTACATAATTGTTCGAGTTGGGAGCTGCTCGTATGTCGAGGTACCACTGTATGTACTTAGAAACACTGTAAACAACGAGCTGCTAAAAATATGTACCTGGATGATGACCAGCAAACTCTCTCAACATAGACAAAACATACAGTGGACCCCCAGTGTTCGTGATGCTCCAAACTCGAACAATTATGTAAGTGTATTTTTGTAAGTGATTTGTAAGTGTATTTTTGAGGGTCTAAAAGGACTAATCAAATTTACATTATTCCTTATGGGAAAAAATTTGTTTGGTAATGGCACTTGAACAGCATTCTGGAACGAATAAATCACGAACACCGGAGGTCCACTGTATGTCATGCTGTTTGGCAACAGAGATTAAATATCCAGCTTGATATATCGATAAATGGTTCCCCTATATCAAGACCACACTGAGGGTAAATTTCTAGGTCTTCTCCTTGACTGTAATCTTAAATTTCATTCCCACATCCAACACATATCGAAGAAAATTTCCAAATCAGTAGGAATCCTTTCCAAGATACGATACTATGTACCACAAACAGCACTCCTTACCCTATACCACTCTTTAATATATCCTTACCTCACCTATAGTATTTGTGCCTGAGCACCAATCAAAGCCAACCACCTTAAACCTTTAATAACCCAACAAAAAGCTGCTGTGCGGTTGATTACCAGTTCCTGTGCTAGACAACACATCCCACCGCTTTTTAAAAGCCTGAACTTGCTAAATATACGAGACATACACACATATTATTGTGCCTTCTACATATACAGTGGAACCCCGGTTAACGAAAAAAATTCATTGCAGAAGCCTGCTCAAGTGCCATTACCGAATGAATTTACTTCCTTAAGAAAAAATGTCATTTAGGTTAGTCTATTTCAGACCCCCAAAAATACACTTCCACACGCACTTACAATATTATACTTACATAATTGCACGATTTCCGGGGTGTTCGTTAACCGGGGTTCCACTGTACAGAACATTAAATTCCACTATAAACCCTCCACTTAAACTACTCCTTGACAGTTACAACAGAATGCACAGTCACAATACAAGGCATAAGGCACTCTTCAACATCCCTCGTGTCAGTCTCACACTGTGCAAAAATGCTATGCACATAAAGAGCCTGAAGATCTGGAACTCGCTACCAGAACCAGTAAAGGATCCATTGACTACTTATAAATTTAGAACTTTGCTAAAAAATCATCTTATCTCTCAATACTAACCAAATTAACCAAAAGAACTACAGTGGACCCCCGAGTTTCGTAAAAACTTCACTCCTGAAGTCTGCTCAAGTGCCATTACCGAACGAATTTACTCCATTAAGGAAAAATTTCACGTAGGTTAGTCTATTTCAGACCCCCAAAAATACACTTCCACAAGAACTTACAAAATTATACTTACATAATTGCACGATTTCCGGGGTATTCGTTAACCGAGGGTCCACTGTACAGTGGACCCCCAGTTTACGATGGTCTCCAAACTCGCCCTTTTATGTAAGTTTATTTTTTTAAATGCTTTTGTAAGTGTATTTTTGGGGGTCTAAAAGGACTAGTCTATTTCACATTATTCCTTATGGGGATAAATTCGTTTGGTAATGGCACTTGAACATCATTCTGGAACGAAAAAATATCGTAAACCGGGGGTCCACTGTAACTAGTTAGTATTTTATGTGGCCTCTATACTTTTAAACCTCTGCCAGTCCATGAAATATTACTGACTGAAGCATTAATTGTAATATTTTTTATTATGTGCAACTTCAAGATTATTATCCTTAGAAACTTCCACCTTGACTACCTCGCATTAATAATAAGAATAATGGTAGGATTGCTGGTGTCTTTTTTCTGTCTCATAAACACGCTGGATAACAGGTATATCTAGCTACTTCTACTTACACTTTAGGTCACACTACACTGGCATACACATGCATATATATACATACACACATCTAGGTTTTTCTTCTTTTTCTTAATAGCTCTTGTTCTTTTTATTTTCTCTATTGTCCATGGGGAAGTGGAAAGAATCTTTCCTCCGTAAGCCATGCGTGTCGTATGAGGCGACTAAGATGCCGGGAACAATGGGCTAGTACCCCTTCTCCTGTACAAATCTACTAAAAACGAGAAGAAGAAAAACTTTATAAAATTGGGTTGTCTGAATGTGCGTGGATGTAGTGCGGATGATAAGAAAGAGATGATTGCCGATGTTATGAATGAAAAGAAGTTGGATGTCCTGGCCCTAAGCGAAACAAAGCTGAAGGGGGTAGGCGAGTTTCAGTGGGGAGAAATAAATGGGATTAAGTCAGGAGTATCTGAGAGAGTTAGAGCTAAGGAAGGGGTAGCAATAATGTTGAAGGATCAGTTATGGAAGGAAAAGAGGGAATATAAATGTGTAAATTCAAGGATTATGTGGATTAAAATAAGGGTCGGATGCGAAAAGTGGGTCATAATAAGCGTGTATGCACCTGGAGAAGAGAGGAGTGTAGAGAGAGAGAGAGATTTTGGGAGATGTTAAGCGAATGTATAGGAACTTTTGAACCAAATGAGAGAGTAATTGTGGTAGGGGACCTAAATGCTAAAGTGGGAGAAACATGCAGAGGGTGTAGTAGGTAAGTTTGGGGTGCCAGGTGTAAATGATAATGGGAGCCCTTTGATTGAACTTTGTATAGAAAGGGGTTTAGTTATAGGTAATACATATTTTAAGAAAAAGAGGATAAATAAGTATACAAGATATGATGTAGGGCGTAATGACAGTAGTTTGTTGGACTATGTATTGGTAGATAAAAGACTGTTGAGTAGACTTCAGGATGTACATGTTTATAGAGGGGCTACAGATATATCAGATCACTTTTTAGTTATAGCTACAGTGGGAGTAAAAGGTAGATGGGATACAAGGAAAATAGAATCAGTAAGTAAAAGAGAGGTGAAGGTTTATAAACTAAAAGAGGAGGCAGTTAGGGTAAGATATAAACAACTATTGGAGGATAGATGGGCTAGTGAGAGTGTAGGCAATGGGGTCGAAAATGTATGGGGTAGATTTAAAAATGTAGTGTTAGAGTGTTCAGCAGAAGTTTGTGGTTACAGGCGAGTGGGTGCGGGAGGGAAGAGGAGCGATTGGTGGAATGATGATGTAAAGAGAGTAGTAAGGGAGGAAAAGTTAGCATATGAGAGGTTTTTACAAAGTAGAAGTGATGCAAGGAGGGAAGAGTATATGGAGAGAAAAAGAGGGTTAAAAGAGTGGTGAAGCAATGTAAAAAGAGAGCAGATGAGAGAGTGGGTGAGATGTTATCAGCAAATTTTGTTGAAAATAAGAAAAAGTTTTGGAATGAGATTAATAAGTTGAGGAAGCCTAGAGAACAAATGGATTTGACAGTTAAAAATAGGAGAGGAGAGTTATTAAATGGAGAGTTAGAGGTATCGGGAAGATGGAGAGAATATTTTGAGGATTTGTTAAATGTTGATGAAGACAGGGAAGCTGTGATTTCGTGTGTAGGGCAAGGAGGAATAACATCTTGTAGGAGTGTGGAAGAGCCAGTTGTGGGTGTAGGGGAAGTTCGTGAGGCAGTGGGTAGAATGAAAGGGGGTAAGGCAGCTGGGATTGATGGGATAAAGATAGAAATGTTAAAAGCAGGTGGGGATATAATTTTGGAGTGGTTGGTGCTATTATTTAATAAATGTATGGAAGAGGGTAAGGTACCTAGGGATTGGCAGAGAGCATTTATTGTTCCTTTGTATAAAGGCAAAGGGGACAAAAGAGAGTGCAAAAATTATAGGGGAATAAGTCTGTTGAGTGTACCTGGTAAAGTGTATGGTAGAGTTATTATTGAAAGAATTAAGAGTAAAACAGAAAGCAGGATAGCAGATGAACAAGGGGCTTTAGGAAAGGTAGGGGTGTGTAGACCAAGTGTTTACAGTGAAACATATAGGTGAACAGTATTTGGATAAGGGTAAAGATGTTTTTGTGGCATTTATGGATTTGGAAAAGGCGTATGATAGGGTGGATAGGGGGGCAATGTGGCAGATGTTGCAGGTGTATGGAATAGGAGGAAGGTTACTGAAAGCAGTGAAGAGTTTTTATGAGGATAGTGAGGCTCAGGTTAGAGTGTGTAGGAGGGAAGGGGACTATTTCCCAGTAAAAGTGGGCCTTAGACAAGGATGTGTGATGTCACCGTGGTTGTTCAATATATTTATAGATGGGGTTGTAGAGAAGTGAATGCGAGGGTCTTGGCAAGAGGTGTTGGGCTAAAAGATAAAGAAGCAAATACAAAGTGGGAGTTGTCACAGTTGCTTTTTGCTGATGACACTGTGCTTTGGGAGATTCTGAAGAGAAGCTGCAGAGGTTGGTGGATGAATTTGGTAGGGTGTGTAAAAGAAGAAAATTGAAAGTGAATATAGGAAAGAGTAAGGTGATGAGGATAACAAAAAGAATAGGTGACGAAAGATTGGATATCAGATTGGAGGAGAGAGAGTATGGAGGAGGTGAATGTATTCAGATATTTGGGAGTGGACATGTCGGCGGATGGGTCTATGAAGGATGAGGTGAATCATAGAATTGATGAGGGAAAAGGGTGAGTGGAGCACTTCGGAGTCTGTGGAGACAAAGAACCTTGTCCATGGAAGTAAAGAGGGAATGTATGAGAGTATAGTTATACCAACGCTCTTATATGGGTGTGAAGCATGGGTGATGAATGTTGCAACGAGGAGAAGGCTGGAGGCAGTGGAGATGTCATGTCTGAGGTCAATGTGTGGTGTGAATATAATGCAGAGAATTCGGAGTTTGGAAATTAGGAGGAGGTGCGGGATTACCAAAACGATTGTCCAGAGAGCTGAGGAGGGGTTGTTGAGGTGGTTTGGACATGTAGAGAGAATGGAACGAGACAGAGTGACTTCGAGTGTATAAATCTGTAGTGGAGGGAAGGCGGGGTAGGGGTCGGCCTAGGAAAGGTTGGAGGAGGGTAAAGGAAGTTTTGTGTGCGAGGGCTTGGACTTCCAGCAAGCATGTGTGAGCGTATTTGATAGGAGTGAATGGAGGCATATGGTTTTAATACTTGACGTGCTGTTGGAGTGTGAGCAAAGTAACATTTATGAAGGGATTCAGGAAACCGGCAGGCCGGACTTGAGTTCTGGAGATGGGAAGTACAGTGCCGGCACTCTGAAGGAGGGTGTTAATGTTGCAGTTTTATAACTGTAGTGTAAAGCACCCTTCTGGCAAGACAGTGATGGAGTGAATGATGATGAAAGTTTTTCTTTTCGGGCCACCCTGCCTTGGTGGGAATCGGCCGATGTGTTAATAAAAAAATGATGATGAAAGTTTTTCTTTTTCAGGCCACCCTGCCTTGGTGGGAATCGGCGATGTGTTAATAAAAAAATAAAAAAAAAAAAAGTTGAATATTTTGCCCTAAAACACACTTCCACAAGTATTTAGCTTGTATCTGTTTTTTAGTCCATGAATTGATGACGATATTACAGAAAGGTCATTTAACCATGGTTTTCACTGTACCTTGAAACTGAGCGCAAAGTAGCGAAAATGTTTGATTTTGGCCGATGTTCAAGAGTAAACAAATCACACCATGCGTCAATACACATCAACTGTAGAGTCTAATATTCTTGCACAAGTGCGCTGATATTATTTATACCATTTTTACAATGATGCAGGTTTAAAATACATTTTGTGAGAATAAAAATTCAAAATGGAAAGCAAAAGTAATGTAAGAGGGGCCTGGAGACGTGACTAATGAACAGAGAAGATGTTATTTTAGTACCAGGAATGTCTCCTTGTTTATTATGGGCCTATTTTGAAATTGGCATCGTTTGAAATTTGTGAAATTGGCCAAATTGCCATATTTTTGACCACTATTTTGGGTAGTTGAAATTGGTAAATAGGCGGTTTCCTGTACTCAATCGATAGAAGAAATGGAGTTCTAGCGAAATAGCTATTATTTTAGTAGACTGAAACATTGAAATTGCCGAAAATAGGGCTCAAAGTGGGAAATCGTCGATGCGTAAATGTCATGCTACCGCTAACTTGCGAAAGCATAATTCAGTTAATTTTCAATCAAATTTCATAATTTTTGTGGCGTTATGATTGGAAAAAGATTCTTTCATTTCATATGAATGTTTTTAAATTCGTGGACCCTGAGAACGAGTTTCAGAGAGCCCCCTTTGGGACCCCCAAAGGGTTAAAAAAAGAAAATTGGATATAAATTGGAGAGGGATTATGGAAGAAGTAAATGTTTTCAGATATTTGGGAGTTGACGGTCAGCGGATGGGTTTATGAAGGATGAGGTTAACCATAGAATTGATGAAGGAAAAAAGGTGAGTGGTGCGTTGAGGTATCTGTGGAGACAAAAAAGTTTTCCATGGAGGCAAAGAAGGGAATGTACGAAAGTATAGTGGTACCAACACTCTTATATGGGTGTGAAGCATGGGGTTTCAAATGCTGCAGCGAGGAGAGGCTGGGGGCAGTGGAAAGTCCTGTAAGGGCAATGTGTGGGTAAATATTATGCAGAAAATTTGGAATGTGGAAATTAGAAGGTGTGGAGTTACTAGAAGTATTTATCAGAGGGCTGAAGAGGTGTTGAGGTGGGTCATTTAAGAGAATTTATCAAAGTAGAATGACTTGGACAGCGATAAATCTGTAGGAAAAGGAAGCGTGGTAGGGGTCGTCCTAAAATGTTGGAGGGAGGGAAGGAGGTTTTGTGGCGAGGGCTTGGACTTCCAGCAAGCATGTGTGAGCGTGTTAGATAGGAGTGAATGGAGACGTGGTTTTTTGGGGCATGACGATCTGTTGGAGGTGAGCAGGGTAACATTTTGTGAAGGATTCAGGGAAACCAGTTAATTGATTTAGTTGGACTTTAGTCCGGAAATTGAAGTACAATGCCTGCACTTTAAAGAAGGGGTCTCTGGGATAGTGACAGCTGAAAGGACTATTCTCAGCGTCGTATCTGGCGCATCTGCAAAGACAGTGATTATGTATGAGTGTGGGGAAAGTGTTGAATGATGATGAAAGTATTTTCTTTTTTTGGGGGTTTTCTTTTTTTTGGGTCTCCCTGCCTCAGTGGGAGGCGGCCCAAATTTTTGAAAAAAAAAAAAAATTGATTATCGGCAAACGTCGGCGTAGGCTATCATTAAACAGTATTTTTCTTCCAGCCATTTTGATTCAGTATTTATCTAAATATTACATATGATGGAAAAATATGGAAATACTAATTCTTTTTAAATTCAACTTTAACCCTTTGAGGGTGAGAGGACCTTCCCAACTTGTTCTCAGGGTGGGAAAATTTTCAGAAAAAAAAATTATTTTTCTTATGAAATGATAGAGAATCTTTTTTCCCCCCATAATGCCAAAAAAATTTAAAAAATTTATGGAAAACTAACGAGTTATGCTTCCGGAAAAAGGGATCCATGACATTTACGCACGGCGATTTTGTCCACTTTGA
>WNWK01015083.1:0-49016 GCA_009830355.1 Cherax destructor
TAAATTCTTTAGATTTAAAGAACTCATTCCAACTAATCTTGAGTTCTTGTTGTGTACATATATAGTTGCGAGCTGTGTGAGGCCTCGTGTACTGCTAAGATTAAGAGACACTTACTAACTAGATTTAATGACTGTAAATGAGTACAGTAGTATTAAAACTGGTGAATGGATGTGAAGTATTTGTTTTGTACGTTGCAGAGAGGAAGAGGCTGGAAGTAGTGGGGATGTCAGGTTTGAGATCACTGTGTGGTGTGAATATTATGCAGAGAATTCGCTGCTTGTAGATTAGTAAGTGTGGAGTTACCAAGAGCATTATGCTAATGCCGGAAGAAGGGTTGTTGAGTGGTTTGGACATATAAAATGACTAGAAGGGTACATAAATCTGGAATAGAGAGAAGGAGGAGTAGGAATCGTTTTAGGAAGGGTTTGAGGAAGGGAGTAAGGGAGGATTTGAGTGCTGGGGACTTGGACATCCAAAGGGCTTGTGTGAACTGCAACATCAAGATGTCGCAGTTTATAAAGTTATCTGAACTGTGATGTCAGCACGCTTCTGGCAAGACCCTCATTGAATGAATAAAACATCGGCCGTCTCCTCGGTGGGAGACGGCCGATGCGCTAAAAAAAAAAGAATCCAACAGATTGACTCTTTTGGTCACTAAAGTACCGGTCAGTGCCGTCAGTCTACACATGATTTTGATCATCCCAATAGTTGACCTGGGTTTCTGGGTTACAGTTCGTGGTCAGTGAGACAGTGACCTCCTGTGAGACAGTGACCTCCTGTGAGACAGTGACCTCCTGTCATAGGTGATCTGAGCTTCACAGCCAGAGTTCGAGGTCAGCAACCAGAGTGACTGTGACACTGTATGTAGATAAATGGTTCAAAGAACCGACAATTTGATCAATTAGACACATTTGTAACACCCGAGTATCTTTAATGAGGAAACGTTTCTCCACACAGTGGCTTCATCAGTCCAATACGAAGAAGAAGAATGGTGACGATCAGAAGGAGCTCGAGATAATTAGTCCCTCAGCCTGGAGTCGATGTAATCAGTCCAGGCTGAGGGACTGATTGCCTGAAACACTGGACTGATGAAGCCACTTTATGGCGAAACGTTTCCTCAATAAAGATACCCAGGTATTACACATGTGTCTGCGACACTGTGGTCATTAATACACTGAGAGAGATGTATCACAGTGTACATACGTTACGAGGTTACCTCAGTGCCTATTTTTATGATTAAAGTATTCGTGACTGATAGTATCTAGTTTACATACAGGCCGATGCTAATGGCCTTTGCTAGTGGAGGCTCATAAAACAGGACTAAGTGAGAAAGTGACGTGGTAAATGTTGGACACCACCACACGCCCAGCTGTCAGGGTTATGATATCTGTCTGGGTACCTTTTATTTTTTAAGAATGCCTGTGGGTTCGTAATCTGATATATTTTTATGTATTCCTATATATATATATATATATATATATATATATATATATATATATATATATATATATATATATATATATATATATATATATATATATAATTGATCAGTTAACAAGAACTCATTTAAAATTAAGTCTTTTCTAAAAAAAATTTCTTATACGTTTAAATATATAATTTTTTTCATTTATGTTAATGAAAAAAATAATAATTTTGTACCAAAAGAACCTTAGAAAACATACCTAACCTTATTATAACAAGCGCAATTTAATTTAGCCTAATCCAACTAAATATATTTTAGATAAGTTTACTATAATTTAATAAACGCAACGAAATATATTTTTTTCGTTAGGTTCAGAATGATTTTTGCGAAATTATTGCATACACAAATTTTCGCTTGCCTTATTTGGCAAGAAGAGCGTTGCTATTTAAGCCAAAATCGCAAGTTTTACCTTTTCGGCACGACATATATATAATGTGTCTGTGTGTAATATGCAAAAAAAAAACATTGCCTGTTAAAGATTTTTTTTTTACTCGAAAATTTAATCTTACAAAATATTAATAAATTGATGCAGGAAAATATCCATGGTACGGAATTTTCTATGTTTGTGTTAAAAAGTAACGGCGAGAAGCAAATATAACTTTCATATATTAATTTCGTGATGTTCAGACTGACTTTTTTTTGTCAGTTTCTGAAATAATTTACTTTTTGTTTGTATTGCCAAACAATGAGTGAGGCAGACAATTGTGAGGTGTGTGAGGCAGACACTTGTGAGGTGTGTGAGGCAGACACTTGTGAGGTGTGTGAGGCAGACACTTGTGAGGTGTGTGAGGCAGACACTTGTGAGGTGTGTGAGGCAGACACTTGTGAGGTGTGTGAGGCAGACACTTGTGAGGTGTGTGAGGCAGACACTTGTGAGGTGTGTGAGGCAGACACTTGGAGGTGTGTGAGGCAGACACTTGTGAGGTGTGTGAGGCAGACACTTATGAGGTGTGTGAGGCAGACACTTGTGAGGTGTGTGAGGCAGACACTTGTGAGGAGGTGTGTGAGCCAGGCACTTGTGAGGAGGTGTGTGAGCCAGGCACTTGTGAGGAGGTGTGTGAGCCAGGCACTTGTGAGGAGGGTGTGAGCCAGGCACTTGTGAGAAGGTGTGTGAGCCAGGCAGAGCAAGTGTGTGAGCCAGGCATGAGAGTGTGTGAGCCAGGCACTTGTGTGGAGGTGTGTGAGCCAGGCACTTGTGAGGAGGTGTGTGAGCCAGGCACTTGTGAGGAGGTGTGTGAGCCAGGCACTTGTGAGGAGGTGTGTGGCCAGCCCAGGCACTTGTGAGGAGGTGTGTGAGCCAGGCAGAGACGGTTGCGCTTGGAGGTGTGTGAGCCAGGCACTTGTGAGGAGGTGTGTGAGCCAGGCACTTGTGAGGAGGTGTGTGAGCCAGGCACTTGTGAGGAGGTGTGTGAGCCAGGCACTTGTGAGAAGGTGTGTGAGCCAGGCACTTGTGAGGAGTGTGTGAGCCAGGCACTTGTGAGGAGGTGTGTGAGCCAGGCACTTGTGAGAAGGTGTGTGAGCCAGGCACTTGTGAGGAGTGTGTGAGCCAGGCACTTGTGAGGAGGTGTGTGAGCCAGGCACTTGTGAGAGGTGTGTGAGCCAGGCACTTGTGAGGAGGTGTGTGAGCCAGGCACTTGTGAGGAGGTGTGTGAGCCAGGCACTTGTGAGGAGGTGTGTGAGCCAGGCACTTGTGAGGAGGTGTGTGAGCCAGGCACTTGTGAGGAGGTGTGTGAGCCAGGCACTTGTGAGAAGGTGTGTGAGCCAGGCACTTGTGATGAGTTGTGTGAGCCAGGCACTTGTGAGGAGGTGTGTGAGCCAGGCACTTGTGAGGAGGTGTGTGAGCCAGGCACTTGTGAGGAGGTGTGTGAGCCAGGCACTTGTGAGGAGGTGTGTGAGCCAGGCACTTGTGAGGAGGTGTGTGAGCCAGGCACTTGTGAGGAGGTGTGTTAGCCAGGCACTTGTGAGGAGGTGTGTGAGCCAGGCACTTGTGAGGAGGTGTGTGAGCCAGGCACGTGTCTACCTGGAGTCTTCCTGGTGGGTATTCCGGGGATTAACACCCCCGCGGCCCGGTCCGCATTACGAACTTGCGAACTTACGAACCACAGCCTGGCTGATCGGGCACTGACTTTAGGTATTTGTCCAGCTCCCTCTTGAAGACCACCAGGGGTCTATTGGTAATTCGGCTGGTGGGAGACTGGTGTTTTCTCTTAGTGCACTAATGGCGCCCCTACTTTTCACTGTGGGTATTTTACATCACCTGCAAAGTCCTTTGCCTTCGTAGGGAGTGATTTCTGTGTGCAGATTAGAGACCAGTCCCTCTCTCGCCTGCGCTCCAGTGAGTACAAGTCAAGTACTTCCAAGCGTTCCCAGTAGTTAAGATGTTTGATGGAACTTATACGTACAGTAAAGGTTCTCTGTACATTCTCTAGATCAGCAATTTCACCTGCCTTGAATGGGGATGTTACTGTACAGCAGTATTCCAGCCTAGAGAGAACAAGTGATTAAAAAAGGATCATCATTGGCTTGGCATCTCTTGTCTTGAATGTTTTCACTATCCATCCTGTCAATTTCCTCGCAGATGTGATAGTGGCATTGTTGTGATCATTGAAGGTGAGATCTTCGGACATTACCACTCCCAGGTCCTTCACATTACTTTTCCGCTCCGCTTGTGAGGAGGTGTAATGGAAAAAAAAGCCACACGAGATAAACCACGGAACGGGTGGGATTTGAACCCATGGCGAGTGTTTCGTAAAATACAAGGCCAGTGTGTAAGGCACTGGGACTGGAATTTTACGACTCACTTGACATAGGTTTAAGCCCCATCCGTTCCGTGGTGTGTTCGCATTCGTATGATTACAATTCCGTGAGTCATATGAGCCAGATCTCCATTACCCCATAAATACGAACAAGGTAGCCCCACCTGGGGTAATAGACCCCAGGTTAGGGACCCCTGGTCTAGACTCAACTGTGAAGAATGTTAGGGCACCATTTTTATTTATTCATATAATCTTTTAAGGAAGAGTTGCCTTGATGCTGGAGAAAGAACTCTTGATTGTAGGTTACTCTTCCCTGGATCAAACATGATTATCTCCCGGGCACTGTATGGTGACTACGGATATGGCACAACTCCTTGAATGTAACAGTAATGGTTCCTTACAGCATGGAGGGTGCCGCCACCCACAGCATGGAGGGTGCCGCCACCCACAGCATGGAGGGTGCCGCCACCCACAGCATGGAGGGTGCCGCCACCCACAGCATGGAGGGTGCCGCCACCCACAGCATGGAGGGTGCCGCCACCCACTCCACACTCTTCCCTGACGGGAGTGCTGCTGCTGCTGTTGCTGCCGAGGATAACTTCCTCAGCCTCCCGCCTGAGGGACATAAGTGCCTTGAGGATTTTTGGAACAGCTTGCCTCTAGATGGTGAGTGTAAAGACTTATGATAATTTCTGTTTTTTTATTTGCTTCGTAGAATAGAATATATATAAATAGTCTTGAGTTTTCCCCTTAGGTACGTTTATTGTCTTCTCTGAGGATGAGGGTCCCAGTAAAGTTCTAGAGATGGTACCTCTATATATATGCATATATATATATATATATATATATATATATATATATATATATATATATATATATATATATATATATATATATATATATATATATATGAATGTTGCTTTTAAAAGTGCAAGTCACAGGTTTGCTCTCAAATTTATAATAGTGATGGAAAAGTGCTAGAAATTGCAGTGGTGGTGATAATGTTGTATTGTTGGTTAAAGGGACCCGTGTGATGCACTCTCATAATGTGACAGGAGTTGAGTGGAAACAAGTGGTATTTATAATTTGACGTGTAAGCAGGGAAACTTTTATGAAGGGATTCAGGGAAATCGGTTAGCCGGACTTGAGTCCTGGAAGTGGGAAGTACAGTGCCATCTCAACCGCGATGTCAGTGTAAGTTTGGCAAGACAGTGATTGAATGAATGACAGTGAAAGTGTGTCCTCTTTTTTCGGGGGGTCTCCTTACCTTGGTGGGAGACGGCCAGTGTGATAAAAAAAATAATTTTATTATTTAAAATTAAAATATATTACAAAATTTTTGGATTGCCTGCAGCTTGACGACACAATAACATTTTCTCTTGTATAAAACTCTGGAGGTTAAAGTGAGTGCGTCATGACCCGAGCTGCGGGTGTCCTCTACAATGACCCAGCATTCACATTTCAACGCCTTCCACCTACTTGACTCGTCTACACACACACACACACACACACACACACACACACACACACACACACATACACACATGGGGTTAGCGGTTGTTTCTGAATATAATAATACTCTGCCCTCGCCATCTGTAGAACCCATTCGGTTTTAACGCTTTATTATAATTATAATCTCACCAACCGGATATTTACATGCACAGGTCGACCTGTAGCAAGATATCTAAGCGAGTACACGCAATTTTTGTCAACTCTTCAGTATCTAGTACGTTTTGATCATATCCCCCTTACGTTTTCTTTGGTTAGAAAGTATTGTTTGTTTAGCCTTGTCTCGTAAATTATGACCTTAGTTTTGGGTCCAGTCTGAGGCAAATCGTTCAACTTTCTCGATCTGTAAAGGCTGCATTAGGCAGGAGCTCTGTTGTTGCGTACTCAATATGTGACTCTAGCATGTGTGGTGGCTCCTTGACAACCATGTGTTCCTGACCAAGTGTTGCTTCTTCCCTGTGTGTGTGTGTGACCAACAATGCCGCTGCTTCTCTGTACGTGAGCGTGTTACCTTGTTATGTGCTATCTGCCTGGGAATATTGGATCTGTTATTGTATCTTTTTATTTTATGTCAAATACTGCATTTACTTTCCGTCAGGTGCTACATGACTTAAATATGATAAAATATATGATAAACATGATCAAATCTATGAGGCTAGGGAGCCATCGCACCAGTGAACTATTGGTTAAAAAGCGTGTCCCAGGAGCTGGAGCTTGTTCTCACAAATACAGTAGCAAGACAATACAAAAGTGCTTGAAGAATTTTACAGTGCTCGAGGCATCTTACAGTGCTCGAGGTATCTTACAGTGCTTGAGGCATCTTACAGTGCTTGAGGCATCTTACAGTGCTTGAGGCATCTTACAGTGCTTGAGGCATCTTACAGTGCTCGAGGCATCTTACAGTGCTCGAGGCATCTTACAGTGGCCGAGGCATCTTACAGTGCTTGAGGCATCTTCCAGCACGGAAGATAACCCCGTCCTTCCCATCCTCTCCGAAACAGTTATTTTCTCCTTCGATTTAGTCAATACTTGTCATCTTTACTCTCGACTTCTGCTGGAGTTATCGTGGTGCTATCATCCCTGGCTGTTACCTGTGCTCGTAGAGGCTGCACTTCACCTCCAAACTGCTTATGAAGATTGTATCAGTCTCTTTTAGCCTTCATAATGCTGCCTGCTGGTTGAGGCGGATTTTGAAGGCGAGGAAACAGATGGAGGAAGAGGAAGAGGGGATGAGAAGGGAGAAGTGAAGCTAGGGGAGGAGATAGAAGAGGAAGAAGTGAGAGTGTACATGGGAAATGCTGACAGGCGGAGAAGAAGAGGAAAACAAAGGAGAGAAAGGACAGAAGAAGAGGGGAACTAATATGACGTTGAAGATACCAAAATATTGTCAAAGCAATTTACAGACGATAACATTAGCTTGAATTATAACAAACAAGCCAGTTCAAGACTGTCTTTATACAGCTACATAATATTAGTGATGTATGACCCTAGTGGGTTTAGCGTTATCGTAATATTTTAAAAACACTGTCAACACAGTCGACATGTTGCAATCAACACTAAACCTGGCAACGTTGATGAAGCTGTGTATTTTACAGACTGTAAACAATGTCCGGAAAATCATATGTGGGTGAAACAAGTTCAGTAGTCGTGCGTGTGGGAACACGGGGAGGATGTTAAGAGATGTGCCATTACTGTTTACATTGTTAGCCAATCAGGAGCGAGCATTAAGGGATGTGTCAACATTGTTTATACCCCCTTAATACACGCTCCTGATTAGCTAACACTGTAAACATTGTTGACACCCCCATCCCCTAAGAAGAGGCTACCGAAGATGTCTTGCCTTCTGTCGTCTCCTCGACTCTAACGTTAACATCAATTTCAACAATTGGAAATTGATGTTTTAATTTGATAACTATATAGAAGCAATTTAGTATACACACATTCCTGGCCAGATCAGAGATAATCTCTGCAAAACGTTTGACAAATAAAGTTGCTGCCTTATTCTTCTGTACTAACTTTGTCTTTCTAGTGGCAGCCCAATGACACACAATTATAACTTTTCTGTCTCTGCTCTTTATATACTACATAGTGCAATAATCGTGGACAAGCGATAAAAGATATTTAACTTTTCCCTGTGGTTGTTTTGCAAGCATATTATATGTGCAGGAGTGTACTGTAATGCCACCTGGGACTCGCTGTACTGCTGGCCGGCGACACAGGCTGGGAGGACTGTGAACGAGTCTTGTGCTACCGTCTTCAGTGACGTGCCTGACCTCTTACACTACCCTGATGGTAAGTCCCTAGCTGCCTCCTCCACTACTATACTGCCCCCACTACTATACTGCCTTCTCCACTATACTGCCCCAACTACTATACTGCCTTCTCCACTATACTGCCCGCACTACTATACTGCCCCCACTACTATACTGCCTTCTTCACTATACTGCCCCCACTACTATATTGCCTTCTTCACTATACTGCCCCAACTACTATACTGCCTTCTCCACTATACTGCCCGGACTACTATACTGCCTCCACTACTATACTCCCCCCACTACTATACTGCCTCCACTACTATACTGCCCCCACTACTAGACTTCCTCCACAACTATACTGCCTTCTCCACAGCTACACTGCCTCCTCCACAACTACACTGCCTCCTAAACAACTACACTGCCTCCTAAACAACTACACTGCCTCCTCCACAACTACACTGCCTCCTCCACAACTACACTGCCTCCTCCACAGCTACACTGTCTCCTCCACAACTACACTGCCTCCTCCACAGCTACACTGCCTCCTCCACAACTACACTGCCTCCTCCACAGCTACACTGTCTCCTCCACAACTACACTGCCTCCTCCACATCTACACTGCCTCCTCCACAACTACACTGCCTCCTCCACAACTACACTGCCTCCTCCACAACTACACTGCCTCCACCACTATATTGCCTCCATCACTGCACTGCTTTCTCCATTTTCTTTATGTAACCTTCTCTTTATTCTTCCTTCCCCTCTCCATTTCTTCTACTCTTTATTGTACCATTACCAAGATACCGTCACTGCATGACATCGTCTCTGAAAAATATAAGAGTACAGGCAGTAAGTCTTGAAGAAATAGTTTACTGGCGACATGTGTGAAGACGCAGACAGAGGTTGCAGAGTGTTTACTGGGTCAGCTCTTCTCTCCGTGTAGAGCTTCGTCAAGTCATTCACAGCTTACAGTTAATACATATTCTCCTTAAGGTGAGGCGGAAGCAGAAGAGGCGAGACCTCTCACGGATGATGGTCACCTGAGCCGAAATCATTACATGTGAACATCAAAGGTCAAAGGTATCCGTGTGTGGTGCGAGTAGAGGGCAGTGCAGCAGGTCAACTGGTCAACACCAGAGCTGGAATGAAGATTTAGACACATGTACAACATCTGGGTATCTTTGTTTGTAGACGTTTTGCCATCCAGTGGCTTTACCAATACAATTCAAGAACATAATGTGAAGACTGTAGAATTATATACAAAAGATGAGGTAATCAGTCCCTCACTCTTAGAGTTGGTAAAGGGCACCGTAGTCTTGAACATCGTCTAATCGCGAGTCTGCTCCTCTCCATTTCATATCAGTAATGTATCCTTGAGGTTAGCTAACATCACATGACTGTAAATTCACCTGTGTAAATTTCTTCTATTCGTATTAGGATTTTTTCTGTATTTTTATCGGTTACATTGTAAATGTTAAGAAAAATATTCACCTTTGTACCAGCACTGTACCATGAGAGTACCATTACAGTGTACTATTGCAATATAACATGACAGTGTACCATGACAATGTACCGTGTACTTGCAGCGCTGGCGTACCGTGAATGCGACGTGTCAGGGTCCTGGCTGTGGGGTAATTGGACCAACTACTCCCAGTGTCTGAGCGTCATCGACCACCAGGTCAGTCTAGGTCACTACAGGTCAGATTAAGTCACTACAGATCAGTCTAGGTCACTGTTGCTCATTGTAATTCACTATAGGCCATTAAAAGTCACTCGAGGCCATTATAAGTCAATATATATCATACAACAGGTCATTAGAGGCCTCTACATATAGTCCATGAGAGATAACAAGCCTCACTATAGCTCATTGTAGATTCCTATAGTTTACGTCATTAACACAAACTGTCAACATAGGGGTGCCTCAGGGTAGTGTTCTTGGCTCACTGTTATTCCTCGTATACATTAATGACAAACAAAATGCCTCTCAGTAACTTTATTAAACTAGTTCTGTTTGCGGATGACACAACATTTGTCACATGTAATCCAAATCAGTTGTCTTCAACAACATAGTCAACATGTAACTCGTAAAGATTTCTTCAAGAATGGCAACCAACAAGACCTAAATGTTGTTTGGGAATAAAGTTCAAAATATTCATTTTAAACAAAAAAAAAATCACAATTAGACTTTCGGCAACCCGAAAGTCAACACTCGCATCCAACAGATATCTAAGAAAATGTGCAAATCTGTGGACATTCTATCAAAAACAAGCTACTTTGTTCCACACACAACAGTACTCACTCTCTACTACTATCATTAAATATATCCTTACTTCACTTACGGTATTTGCGCTTGGGGCTTTGCTACAGCAACTCACCTGAAACCTCTTGTTACCCAGCAGAAATCAGCCGTTAGAATAATCATCCAGTCCAGTTCCAGGCAACACCCACCCACGCTGTTTACACGTCTCACCATAAAACACATCCACACTCACTACTCTTCATTATCTATGTATATATATATATATATATATATATATATATATATATATATATATATATATATATATATAGGATGGGGTCCACCTCTGGTGTCAATTGTGGGACCCATTGCCTCGGAGAAGTGGATAAAAAGACTTCAAGGAAGAATATTTAGATTTCTTTCTGAAGCCATTTGAATATTCCACTTCCCCTACCACCCCATCTTTTTTTTTTTTTTTTTTACAAACTTTATTTCAAGACAAAATACAATGGGGAGTAAAACAACATAGATAACTCAGAGCTACATGTCAAATACTTCGTCCAACTCCCCGGCAGTGGGCCGCGTGCCCAGAATACTGCAGGCATTTCCCCTCTGGATCGCAACACTGAGTCTCTGAAAGAGGAAACTGGTCGCTTCAACCCATCGCTCCTACTCTTCCTGGAGAGCTGTAACAGAACACATAGACACAATGCAAGAATTAAAAATATCTTTGAAGTACCACGTGTTTAACTCAGCCTATGCAGGAGCTCCACAAAAGGCCCTAAAATCTGGACCTCCCTTCCAGAAAAGTTACCCTTCAGTCACCTACTTAAAAAAAAAATAGCTTAAACGTACATCCTAAATCTGACCTAAAGTCCTGCTTAGAGTAATTAGGTTAACGTCCTGTATATCAGCAGCAGCCATGTTGATCCAAATGATATCAGCATCCATAGTGATGTTCTCACTATCACCAACATATCAGCATCCATAGTGATGTTCTCACTATCACCAACATATCAGCATCCATAGTGATGTTCTCACTATCACCAACATATCAGCATCCATAGTGATGTTCTCACTATCACCAACATATCAGCATCCATAGTGATGTTCTCACTATCACCAACATATCAGCATCCATAGTGATGTTCTCACTATCACCAACATATCAGCATCCATAGTGATGTTCTCACTATCACCAACATATTAGCATCTATAGTGATATTCTCACTATCACCAACATATTAGCATCTATAGTGATATTCTCACTATCACCAACATATCAGCATCCATAGTGATATTCTCACTATCACCAACATATTAGCATCTATAGTGATATTCTCACTATCACCAACATATCAGCATCCATAGTGATGTTCTCACTATCACCAACATATCAGCATCCATAGTGATATTCTCACTATCACCAACATATTAGCATCTATAGTGATATTCTCACTATCACCAACATATGTAATAAACAAACATAGGTTCTACCTCAGTGTTAATATGTGTGAACCTAACAAGCTAGCGACCTCGCAGAGTGGACAGTGAAGCCTCATATTTATCACAACTGGCGGAAAAAGAATTTAAGGCAGAAAACTCCGTTTAATCACGTCACGTGTACGCTTCCCACTGAACATCATAATGGAAATAGCAATAGTTACGTCATATGCAAATTGGGAAGCGGAAAGTCATGTTGAATCACGTCAGGCAAAAAAAAAAAAAATTCACGTTAATTAAAGCCAGTTGCAAAATTTGGATTGAGAATAATATTCAATGTTGTCACTTAAAATAACAACACAAGAGTCAGCGTTTATCTCACCGTCTAGAATTAGGTTGGTAGGGAAATGGGGTTTAAAGCCTATCAACTACACGATGGTCATTAAAGCTGCATGTTTAGCTGCTTAAAGAAGTTTAAAACCTATCAACTACACGATGGTCATTAAGGCTGCATGTTTGACTCGTTAATGGGGCTTAAAGCCTACCAACTACACGAGGGCCATTAAGGGCTTCACGGTAACCTTTTCACCACACGACAAGAATACTTCAGTCCCTAAAAATAGGGGTTAAAGTAAACTCTCAGTGTATATACACTGAGAGAAATGCACCTCTCAGCGTATATATCCTCCGTGTGTGGAATTAGTGAGGAATTTATACGTTGTAGACTATACTTTAAATTCTAACGTGTGCGTGATACCTTAAGAATATCCCTGGCAACGATAATACCTTGATTATATCCCTGGGAACTATTATACCGTAATTATATATCCTTGGCAACTATTACGACAATTAATATTCGTGCAGCATTTAAGGAGGCTATTAAATCTTATAAGTGGTCAATGAAAGTACAGTTTATTATAGTCATGGCTTAAAGCAGTGCTAATTTAGGGAGGGTCAGGTGGGTAACTCTTATGAACAAGTGTATGTGGAACAATGCCGTTGTTAGAACAGTGCCGAGGCTGGAACAATACTGTGGCTGGAACAATACTGTGGCTGGAACAATACCGGGGATGGAATAATACCATGGAACAATACACAAATAACTCCTAACCAAGAGAAGAAACTTCAGACGACGTTTCGGTCCCTCCTAAATACATCAGTGTTACAGAGACTGACTTACATTACATGTTTCTTTCGTGGAAGAGCCGGAGTTATGTGAGCATTTCGGTCGATTCTGGAGCATCGAAATGTTACGGTGGTCCACAATAAGACCATCAACTAGGTCCTCGGACCACCACGTGTGAGCCAGTGGCCACCACTGGACCATGTGCTAGACATGAGGTGTAGCAACTCACATACATGTCTCGCTACATCTCAGCCATAGTGCTGGCACCAATAAGCGTCTCATATCATCACACAAGAAGCCCGTCAGCGTCTAAGAAGGAGGTAGGCGATGATTAGGCGAGGCCCAGAAATACGCTTCCCTGGTGATGTAAATATCAACACGAGACCAATCAACTAATGCTGGTCATCGCCATAACACGAGGCTGGTGTTGGCCCACAACGCTGCATACATCCGTGTTACGGAGCGGCGGGGCAGCTGGGCGCTGGGTTACGGCGATTTAGCGAGTCATCGATCGTAGGGTCGACCAGCGCGCGGGGCTAAAACTTTATAGGTAAGATTATGCTAATTACAGCTCTTGCAGCCCTCGCAACTTCCTGCCATTAATTAGATAAAAATAAAAGTGCAACTTCGGGTAAAAAGAACCCATCAAGAATCATCTGAAAGCGATAGTCTCTTACTTTCACAAAGACAGGATGTTCCAGAGATGGGACACACAAGCAAGGGGTCACAATTGGAAGTTGAAGACTCAGATGAGTCAGAGGGATGTTAGGAAGTATTTCTTCAGTCATAGAGTTGTCAGGAAGTGGAATAGCCTAGAAAGTGACGTAGTGGTGACAGGAACCATACATAGCTTTAAGACGAAGTTTGATAAAGCTCATGGAGCAAGGAGAGAGAGAGGACCTAGTAGCGATCAGTGAAAAGGCGGGGCCAGGAGCTATGACTCGACCCCTGCAACCACAAATAGGTGAATACAAATAGGTGGGGACATACACACACACACACACATAGCTTTAAGAAGATGTACCATAAAGCTCATGGAGCAGGTAGAGTGGACCTAGTAACGATCAGCGAAGAGGAGGGGTAAGGAGATGTGCATCGACTCCTACAAATACAAATAAGCGAGTACACACACACAGTACAATTTCAAGAGTAGATACGATAGGGCCCACGACGGCAGGAACCAATAATGCCGTCGATTGTAGCTTAAGATGCTGGACCAGGAGCTGAGTCTCGACCCCTGCAACCACAAATAGGTGAGTACAGGTTTGATAGAAGACCTCTCCGCCTGCTCATAGGGAGGGAGCAGCCTGACACACTGAGTGGTGCGTTAGAATATGAGAGGAATATAATGTCATTGACTCTGGTTTTATATATAGCTTTAAAATGTCGTGTTACGGATTAAATATTTATTTTTTGCTTTCACGCTATATTAAAAACAAACAAATTAGAGTTTACACAGGCAAAATATTAGCATTTAAAAGACCACTCACATCACAGAGCTATATAAACATATATAATATATATATATATATATATATATATATATATATATATATATATATATATATATATATATATATATATATATATATATATATGAATCAAACTTGATTACTTCCTATTTCCCAGAGGCTGTTCTGGCCGCCTTCCCCAATAGGGAAGAGCTAAATCTGTAAAGAATTTAACCTTGGAAATGAGAGGCAATCAAGTTTAACCCAAGCATCTCCATGTCCTTGGAGGAAGATCCTTCAGCTATTACGGTCCCTCCCTCCTGTGATGACAGGCACACAATAGTGTAGATGGTGGCGGAATATAATGTACACTGAAGAGAGGAGAAGAGAGAGAGAGAGAGAGAGAGAGAGAGAGAGAGAGAGAGAGAGAGAGAGAGAGAGAGAGAGTATTATGTTCCAGTTTTCTCCTCCCACGTGTGCTTATTCTTTTTCTTGTTCCCTTCCTAATTCCTTCCCTTCTTCCTTCCCTCCCTTCTTCCTTCCCTCCCTTCTTCCTTCCCTCTCTCCTTCAATTCTTCCTTCCCTCCTTCCCTCCCTCCTTCCCTCCCTCCCTCCAACACAGCCCAGGTCGTCACGACTGGTCGAGGCTGTCAGATACATCACATTCATCGGTGCCATCTTCTCCCTTCTCACTCTCTCCCTCACCATCTTCATCTTCACCTACTTCAGGTGAGCCACACCTCAGTCCAAGTGACAAGTTATTTTTATAATAATAATAATAATAATAATAATAATAATAATAATAATAATAATAATAATAATAATACTGTTATGCTTATCGTTAATAATACTATTAATAACTATTATAATAATTATTATAAGTAGTATTTCTACTATCGTCATTATAAAAAAAATCATCAAAATGCTCGTAATAATATTTTAAATAATGACCTTCCTTATTATTATTATTATTATTATTATTATTATTATTATATTTACAAAGAGCGAGACAAAAAGAATGCGTCATATAACTCTGATATCTCACATAATAGCTCACATTATGTCACAGTTGTCTCACATAGTAAATACTTTGCACATTGTCTCACACACACACCCTTCCTGCCGTCACGCAACACGCCGTCACGCAACGCCCCGTCACGCAACACGCCGTCACGCAAAACGCCGTCACGCAACACGCCGTCACGCAACACGCCGTCGCGCAGGACGCTGGAGTGTGACCGCCTGCGGGTACACAGGAACCTGGTGGTGTCTCTCATCATACACTTCCTGGTGATGCTCGTCCTCAGTGAACCCTTCATCTTCCACCGACACACCAACACCTATCGGGACGTGGTGAGTGCCTATCTCCGCTACGCCGGCGGTAAACCGTAGGTTAATGCTATGAGGTACAGCACCAACACCTCGGGGATAACTTTAAACGGTATCAGTGGTACTGACACTGGATTCAGTTCAAGTGGTACTGAATTCAATCCATGTAGTATTGGATTCGGTCCAAGTGGTATTGGATTCAATCCAAGTGGTACTGGATTCAATCTAAGTGCCATTGGCTTAAATAAAAGTGGTGGTATTGGATTCAATCCAAAGTGGCATTTGAATAAATCCGAGAGGTATTGCATTTAATCCAAGTGGTACTTTGTTCAGTCCGAGAGGTATTGGATTCAAGTGGTATTGAATTCAATAAAAGTGGTAGCATTGGATTCATTCCAAGTGGTAGTATTAGATTCAATCCAAGTGGTATTGGATTCAATCAAGTGGTATTGATTCAATCCAAGTGGTATTGGATTCAATCCAAGTGGTATCGAATTCAATCCAAGTGGTATTGGATTCAATCCAAGTGGTATTGGATTCAATCCAAGTGGTATCGAATTCAATCCAAGTGGTATTAAATTCAATCCAAGTGGAATTGGATTCAGTCCAATTGGTACTAACACTGCGTGTTAGTGCGTTGCAGAACTAACACTGCGTACGTGTTGCTAGACTAACACTGGGTGTGTGTTGCTGGACTAACACTGCGTATGTGTGTGTGTTGCAGGACAGTGTGTGTGTTGTAGACTAATACTGTGTGTGTTGCAGGACTAACACTGTGTGTGTTGCAGGACTGGGTGTGCAAGACACTACTGGCACTAACCATGTACGCTCAGATGGCCTCCATCAACTGGATGTTCGTGGAGGGCCTCTTCCTCCACTCCAGACTCACCTCCAATGTCTTCGACTCCGGAGCTCCCTTTGCTATCTACTACACCATAGGCTGGGGTCAGTCACTATCTACTACACCATAGGCTGGGGTCAGTCACTATCTACTACACCATAGGCTGGGGTTAGTCACTATCTACTACATCATAGGCTGGGATCAGTTACTATCTACTACACCATAGACTGGGGTCAGTCACTATCTACTACACCATAGGCTGGGGTCAGTCACTATCTACTACACCATAGACTGGGGTCAGTCACTATCTACTACACCATAGACTGGGGTCAGTCACTATCTACTACACCATAGGCTGGGGTCACACTGTCTACTACACCATAGATTGGGGTCACTCACTGTCTACTACACTAGGCTGGGGTCACTCACTATCTACTACACCATAGGCTGGGGTCAGTCATATCTACTACACCATAGACTGGGGTTAGTCACTATCTACTGCACTACAGGCTGGGTTCAGGGTATGTAATCATTTGGAAAATTAAAATAGGCAAAAAAAATATAAAGTTTACTACTAGACTATAGGCGCTTTCAGTCACTGTCTTCTGCGTCACACCTTAATGTAAATAAGAGAGGATAAGACGTTTCGCCCACCAGAGATTTTATCAGCTCACACAGAACACCAGACATGGGTACGTATATAGGGGCTGGAGAGTTGTCTTGAGGCGAAAGACTGAGGTCGTGAGGTCGCATGTAAAGTTAGGTGATCTCAGTGTCGGGAACTGGAAAAATGATCCTCGCTTAAACATAAGAGATTCTGAAAGTTTCTGAGTTTTGATTAATGTTTATGAGTTGTGGCGATTACTGCAGATTCGACAGACCTGCCTAGTATGGGCCAGTAGGACCTCTCCTCGGCGCCTTATCAACACCTATGTCTTGTGCACTGCGTGAACTGATAAAGTCCCTGGTGAGACAGCGACTTCACAATAAAATACCATAACCAGCATTGTGTTGACCATGACAGGAGCTCCGCTGGTGTTCATCCTGGCCTGGGCAGCCACCATGTTTCTCCACCATGAGGTTCACTGCTGGAGAGGGTATGGTGCTCTACCATACGCCTGGATCCTCGTAGCTCCCATGGCAACTGCCCTCATGGTACGTTATTATTATTATTATTATTATCATTATTTGGGAACGTTAAACCCGTAGGGATTATACAGCGCCTGTGGGGGCGGGGAGATGGAAGGTATTCAGGCTCAATTCAAGGAACTGGGAAGCAGATCAAATTCCCTAGATCAAGAGCCCCTCACCAGTGTCAAGGGACCTCCCTGGGGGGGGTTACGTATTATAACATTATTGTTATTATTATTATTATTATTATTATTATTAAGTTTCAGTTGGCTGGCCTTACGTCTCCCTTCCCTCTCGGGCCCAATCGTACCTGATACTGAAACTGCGTATAGACCTTACATCTAATTCTGCCTCATCCAACTCATTCCACTTTCCATTCACTGGGAATGGAAAGAGTCCCTCATCGACATCGAAGCTGGTAATGGCTTTGATTGTTACAATGTTTCTCTCTGAGTAGAGCTCTATGCGGAACGAAACGTTGTCTTCATGTCCCTCTTCTGTGTCTTTACGTCCCTATTCTTTGTCTTCATGTCCCTCTTCTGTGTCTTATGTCCCTCTTCTTTGTCTTATATCCCCCTTCTGTGTCTTTATGATCCTCTTTTATATGTCTTCATGTCTCCCTTTTCTCTGTCTTCACGTCCTTCTTCTGTGTCTTCATGTCCCTCTTCTGTGTCTTATGTCCCTCTTCTTTGTCTTATATCTCCCTTCTGTGCCTTTATGATCCTCTTTTATATGTCTTCATGTCTCCCTTTTCTCTGTCTTCACGTCTTCATGTCCCTCTTTTCTGTGTCTTCATGTCCCTCTTTTCTGTGTCTTTATGCCCCTCTTCTCTGTGTCTTGTATATGACACAGTTTGTCCCTCTTCGCCTTCCTGGATCCTCTGAGTATCTACAACATCATAATCATATTTTATCTCAACCTCTTTCTCTTCCTCGATCAATAGCCTCGGGTTAGATCTTATCTCTAGGCGAAAATCTTTCGGCACGATATCAACTGTGTGCTCCACGATAGCTGTGCACTTCGCCAGGAGTCGAGTGCAGTGTCCTACACTGCGAAGGTTCCTGAAGGTAGCCAGCCCTAGCATACATTGATCTATCTGACTGTGTCATGCAGTGTATGTGTACCTCTAGAGATATGTTCAGTGTGATGGTCACTCTCAGAGCCTTGTCTTTGAGTGATTTTATTGTAGTTTCTTACCACTCGGACTCTGCTTAGTCTCTAGTCTTCTCTCTCTCTCATCAATGGTGTACGTAATAACATGTAATTACCTGCGCTGTGTGTGTGTGTGTGTGTTAATGCGCACACAAATATACCTATATCTCCTTTTTAAAGGCTATTCAGTATAGTCCTGCCAAATTTAATGCCTTATTCCTCCAGTTGACAAATTGAGGGTCAGCAATATACATATATCTAACCAGGAAATTGAACCATAATAAATAACTTCAACTCCGTTAAATCTAGTCTCAGTAGTTACCTGTTATGCACGTACGTGCGTACGTACATGTACACACACGCGCGCGCGCGATAGAGTCCTTGTTTGCAGACGACGTGAAGTTAATGCGGAGAATTCAAGCGGACGAGGACCAGGTAAGACTACAAAGGGATCTAGACAGGCTGCAATCCTGGCCCAACAAATGGCTCCTGGAGTTTAACCCCCACCAAGTGCATAGTCATGAAGCTTGGGGAAGGACAATAGAGAATAAAAAATAGTGACAATAATTTTTAAAGGGGTGGACCGGTAAGCCAGCGGAAGGCCTCGGTCAGATGACCAAAAGCTCCAACGGCGGGTCATCATCTGACTAAGACTCGCGTCAGGAAACACTTGTCCTGTTTCCTGACGAACCTTACCTAACCTAACCTTGGGGAAGGATAAAGAAGATCGCAGATGGAGTACATGCTCTGGTTCAAAGATTGAAAGCCTCACTCAAAGAAAAGGATCTTGGGGTGAGCATCACACCGAACACATTCCCTGAGGTGCACATCAACCAAATAACTGCTGCAGTATATGGGCGCCTGGCAGACCTAATAATAATAATAATATTTCTTCGGATTTTTAACCCCGGAAGGTTAGCCACCAAGGATAACCCAAGAAAGTCAGTGCGTCATCGAGGACTGTCTGTCTTATTTCCATTGGGGTCCTTAATCTTGCCCCCCAGGATGCGACCCACAGCAGTCGACTAACAACCCAGGTACCTATTTGCTGCTAGGTGAACATGACAACAGGTGTAAGGAAACACGTCGAAATGTTTCCACCCGCCGGAAATCGAACCCGGGCCCTCCGTGTGTGAGGCGAGAGCTCTAGCCACCAGACCACCGGGCCACCGAATAGAGTTTCGACGTCTAGGTAAGGAGGCATTCACGACACGGTATACAGTGTACGTCAGATAAATATTGGAGAATGCAGCACCAGAATGGAACCCACACATGGTCAAGCACGTCAAATAATTAAAAAAGTGCAAAGATTTGCAACAAGACTAGACCCGGAGCTAAGGGGTATGTCCTACGAGGAGAGGCTCAGGGAACTCAAGCTGACGGCACTGGAGGACAGGAGGGATAGAGAGGACATGATAACGACGTATAAAATACTGAGAGGAATTGACTAGGTGGACAGGGACAGGATGTTTCAGAGATGGGACACAACTGGAAGGTGAAAACTCAGATGAGTCACAGGGATGTTATGAAGCATTTCTTCAGCACTAGAGTTATCAGGAAGTGGAACAATCTGGGGAGTGATGAAGTGGAGGCAGGATCCATACATAGCTTTAAGGAAGATACGATAAAGCTCATGGAGCAGGGAGAGAGGGAACCTAGTAGCGACCAGCGAAGAGGCGGGGCCAGGAGGTGCGACGCGACCCCTGTAACCACAAATAGGTGAGTACCATAAACACACACACACACACACACACACACACACACACACACACACACACACACACACACACACCCAGGTACACTGTGTATTCTAGGGTCAATAAGGAAGTAATCCTCTCTCGTTGACGATATTCTCATTGCTCCACTAAAATCTCCCAGCTGAGGCTAACAATATTGATGCCCCTCAGCTCAGGCTGACACTACTGAAGTCTCCCAGCTCAGGCTGACACTACTGAAGTCTCCCAGCTCAGGCTGTCACTACTGAAGTCTCCCAGCTCAGGCTGACACTATTGAAGTCTCCAGCTCAGGCTGACACTACTGAAGTCTCCCAGCTCAGGCTGACACTACTGAAGTCTCCCAGCTCAGGCTGACACTACTGAAGTCTCCCAGCTCGGGCTGACACTACTGAAGTCTCCCAGCTCGGGCTGACACTACTGAAGTCTCGCAGCTCGGGCTGACACTACTGACGTCTCCCAGCTCGGGCTGACACTACTGAAGTCTCCCAGCTCAGGCTGACACTACTGAAGTCTCCCAGCTCAGGCTGACACTACTGAAGTCTCCCAGCTCAGGCTGACACTACTGAAGTCTCCCAGCTCAGGCTGACACTACTGAAGTCTCCCAACTCAGGCTGACACTACTGAAGTCTCCCAGCTCAGGCTGACACTACTGAAGTCTCCCAGCTCGGGCTGACACTACTGAAGTCTCCCAGCTCGGGCTGACACTACTGAAGTCTCCCAGCTCAGGCTGACACTACTGAAGTCTCCCAGCTCGGCTGACACACTGAGTCTCCAGCTCAGGCTGACACTACTGAAGTCTCCCAGCTCAGGCTGACACTACTGAAGTCTCCCAGCTCAGGCTGACACTACTGAAGTCTCCCAGCTCGGGCTGACACTACTGAAGTCTCCCAGCTCGGGCTGACACTACTGAAGTCTCCCAGCTCGGGCTGACACTACTGAAGTCTCCCAGCTCGGGCTGACACTACTGAAGTCTCCCAGCTCAGGCTGACACTACTGAAGTCTCCCAGCTCAGGCTGACACTACTGAAGTCTCCCAGCTCAGGCTGACACTACTGAAGTCTCCCAGCTCAGGCTGACACTACTGAAGTCTCCCAGCTCAGGCTGACACTACTGAAGTCTCCCAGCTCAGGCTGACACTACTGAAGTCTCCCAGCTCAGGCTGACACTACTGAAGTCTCCCAGCTCAGGCTGACACTACTGAAGTCTCCCAGCTCAGGCTGACACTACTGAAGTCTCCCAGCTCAGGCTGACACTACTGAAGTCTCCCAGCTCAGGCTGACACTACTGAAGTCTCCCAGCTCAGGCTGACACTACTGAAGTCTCCCAGCTCAGGCTGACACTACTGAAGTCTCCCAGCTCAGGCTGACACTACTGAAGTCTCCCAGCTCAGGCTGACACTACTGAAGTCTCCCAGCTCAGGCTGACACTACTGAAGTCTCCCAGCTCAGGCTGACACTACTGAAGTCTCCCAGCTCATGCTGACACTACTGAAGTCTCCCAGCTCAGGCTGACACTACTGAAGTCTCCCAGCTCAGGCTGACACTACTGAAGTCTCCCAGCTCATGCTGACACTACTGAAGTCTCCCAGCTCAGGCTGACACTACTGAAGTCTACCAGCTCAGGCTGACACTACTGAAGTCTCCCAGCTCAGGCTGACACTACTGAAGTCTCCCAGCTCAGGCTGACACTACTGAAGTCTCCCAGCTCAGGCTGACACTACTGAAGTCTCCCAGCTCAGGCTGACACTACTGAAGTCTCCCAGCTCATGCTGACACTACTGAAGTCTCCCAGCTCAGGCTGACACTACTGAAGTCTCCCAGCTCAGGCTGACACTACTGAAGTCTCCCAGCTCATGCTGCACTACTGAAGTCTCCCAGCTCATGCTGACACTACTGAAGTCTCCCAGCTCAGGCTGACACTACTGAAGTCTCCCAGCTCAGGCTGACACTACTGAAGTCTCCCAGCTCAGGCTGACACTACTGAAGTCTCCCAGCTCAGGCTGACACTACTGAAGTCTCCCAGCTCAGGCTGACACTACTGAAGTCTCCCAGCTCAGACTGACACTACTGAAGTCTCCCAGCTCAGACTGACACTACTGAAGTCTCCCAGCTCAGGCTGACACTACTGAAGTCTCCCAGCTCAGGCTGACACTACTGAAGTCTCCAGTTCAGGCTGACACTACTGAAGTCTCCCAGCTCAGGCTGACACTACTGAAGTCTCCCAGCTCAGGCTGACACTACTGAAGTCTCTCAGTTCAGGCTGACACTACTGAAGTCTCCCAGCTCAGACTGACACATTTCAACACCTTGTATAAGCACCATCCTGCGTAATATAACAGGAGAAACAAAGATGGCCAGTGTTCCCACTGTGTGATTATAACAGAGAATATTGTAGCAGCATACTGCTCATGTATCCAGTGTTATTAAATAAAAACAAAATCATCTCCTCCAAGGGACACAACAGCAAACTCCTCCAAGGGACACAACAGCAAACTCCTCCAAGGGACTCAACAGCAAACTCCTCCAAGGGACTCAACAGCAAACTCCTCCAAGGGACTCAACAGCAAACTCCTCCAAGGGGCACAACAGCAAACTCCTCCAAGGGGCACAACAGCAAACTCCTCCAAGGGGCACAACAGCAAACTCTGCTGATCTAAGACAACATTTTAGAAGACGTAAACTGACGTGAATCTTACTAGAAACAAAAGAGAAATATTCAGATGTATTATGATAATGGAATCAAACATTTCACTCCAGAACAGAAACATAGTAGGTTCTTGAGAGGTACGAAAAGTAAAGACCAAATTTAGAATTAAGAAAGTCCCATACTCCTGAGACTAGACGCTCAAACAAGACAGAAATTTAAGGAGAGAAGAATAAAGAAACGCTGCTTAAAAAACAAAAGCAAATAGTGGACAAGACTGAGTGAGAATGATGTTTGCACTTGATCACCAACAGCCTGAAGGATCAAAGAATGACCTGCGACTAGTGCACGGAGGATAAGGCCTTCATCACTGCTTGCGTCGGCTCGCCCACGCGGGTTCAACACTCCGTGGAATACAATTTTTAGGTTTGTAAAAACAAAATAAAACAGGTTTGTCGTATCAGAGCCGGAAATGTGTGAGATACTAAACATGACGTAGAGAACATTTACACAAGAGGATAATATATATATTCTCTCTCTCTCTCTCTCTCTCTCTTCTCTCTCTCTCTCTCTCTCTCTCTCTCCTATATCTCTGCCTGTCACACACTAACGAGACTTATAGCCCAAATAAATTTCAGCAGACGCTTCCTGTGTCAGTCAGAGGGCTGACAGGTCGACGTCTGTGAGGGAAGGAGGTGAAAACTTCCTCTCCCTTTGACTTGTAACAAGGATGATGATGATCGGTGATGGTGGCGCTGATTGCCAGTGATGGTGATGAATAATGATAGAGGTGATGGTAATTCCTGATGGTTAGTGGTAGCGATGATAATGATGACAGTGAAGATATTATTATTAATTATTATTCATTGGTACTAAATCCAAATAGACTGTTCAGAATTCCTAAAAAATATAAATTTGATGGGGGATCTCTGTGTATTATTTAGTGTTTAATAATTATTAATGTTAACTGCTTAGTAATATTATCACAATAACTATCACTGATAGCTGAGGTAATATCTGAAGCTTGTGTTGTGACCTATGCCAGGTTTGAGTGACCCGGGGAAGGCGCTTGGCACCGCCTGGGGTTAACTACTCGCGTGAGAAGTGTTGAGCTTGGCTATTATTATTATGGAGGAGCGCTAAGCCCGTACGGATTATACAGCGCCTTGGAAGGGGGGATGGAAGGAATTCAGGCTCAATTCAGGGAGCAGGAGCACTGATCTAATGCCCTAGATCAAGAGCCACTCACCAGCTGGGTTTGGTTAAATTTGTGCAAACTGCCGATTTCAGGCTTCCATCCCTCGCCACTCTGAGATCTCGGTTAGCGATTTCCTAACAGGAAAGGATGTGAGCAGTTGTTTTGTCTCTATTAACATAGCCTCACACACTAATATCTCATGTCTCGTGTCTTCAGCCTGTGTCTGGCGTGTTGACTTTGTTGTTTGAACTGTATTTTTTATTATTATATTTCTGAGGAAGGTGCTAAACTCACTGAGGGTCATACAGCACATGGGGGAATAGGAAGCATTCAGGCTCGATCCAAGGAATGGGAGAGCAGGTCCAATTCCTTGGATCAAGAGACATTCACCGGCATCAGGGCACCTCCCTTGAGGGGTGCACACACGCACTCTTCTTGGATCAAACCTGATCGTCTTCCATCTTCAAGGAGTTGTTTGGCCCTGACGGGTTTAGCGCCTCCCCGTAAGTGTAACTAATATGCTGACACTACTTTTGGTCTGGCGCCGACGCAGATCAATCTGGTGTTCCTGGTCAATATAATGAGGATCGTGGTGACCAAACTGAAGGCCAACGACGCTGTGGAGACAACACAAGTCAGGTGACTCAAGTCCCCACCCACCCACTCAAGTCCCCAACCATCCTAGCTAAATTTCTCAACCATTCTAGCAAGTTCCCCCAGACGCCATTCCTCAGCTAACCACTCTACCACCTTAGTAATGTCCCATCCAATGAATCCAAATCAAGCTGTCCCAACAATTCCCACACCATAATGCTCCCCATCCAATGTTCCCACACCTCAGCTGCTGCCACCTCAGCTTCCCCACACCTCAGCTGCTGCCACCTAGCTTCCCCCACACCTCAGCTGCTCCACCAGATTCCCACACACCTCAGCTGCTGCCACCTAGCTTCTCCCACACCTCAGCTGCTGCCACCTAGCTTCCCCCACACCTCAGCTGCTGCCACCTAGCTTCCCCCACACCTCAGCTGCTGCCACCTAGCTTCCCCACACCTCAGCTGCTGCCACCTAGCTTCCCCACACCTCAGCTGCTGCCACCTATCTTCCCCACACCTCAGCTGCTCCCACCTAGCTTCCCCCACACCTCAGCTGCTGCCACCTAGCTTCCCCCACACCTCAGCTGCTGCCACCTAGCTTCCCCCACACCTCAGCTGCTCCCACCAGATTCCCCACACCTCAGCTGCTGCCACCTAGCTTCCCCACACCTCAGCTGCTGCCACCTAGCTTCCCACACCTCAGCTGCTGCCACCTAGCTTCCCCACACCTCAGCTGCTGCCACCTAGCTTCCCCCACACCTCAGCTGCTGCCACCTAGCTTCCCCCACACCTCAGCTGCTGCCACCTAGCTTCCCCCACACCTCAGCTGCTGCCACCTAGCTTCCCCCACACCTCAGCTGCTGCCACCTAGCTTCCCCCACACCTCAGCTGCTGCCACCTAGCTTCCCCACACCTCAGCTGCTGCCACCTAGCTTCCCCCACACCTAAGCTAAGTATTTCCTTTATTAACGATGAAACCCAAAGCAAATATTTTACACTGGTATCCTAATGCAGACCTTTTCTTATGTATCTCCCTTTATTTCTACTCTTCTGTTTTTTCTTATTTACAAGCGCTAATAATATATATATATATATATATATATATATATATATATATATATATATATATATATATATATTTTTGTCGTGCCGAATAGGTAAAACTGGTCAATTATCAAGAACTCATTTAAAATTAAGTCCTTTCTCAAATTTTCTCTAATACGTTAAAAGATATATATAAAATTAACAATTTTGTACCAAAAGAACCATAGAAAACTTACCTAACCTTATTATAACAAGTGCAATTTAATTTAGCCTAATCCAACTAAATATATTTTAGATAAGTTTACAATAATTTAATAATAAACAACACAATGAAATTTTTTTCGTTAGTTTCAGAATGATTTTTGCGAAATTATTGTATACATAAATTTTTGCTTGCCTTATTCGGCAAGAAGTGCGTTGCTATTTTTACCTATTCGGCACGACATATATATATATATATATATATATATATATATATATATATATATATATATATATATATATATATATTATATATATATATATATATATATATTTTTATATATATATATATATATATATATATATATATATATATATATATATATATATTTATATATATTATATATATTTTTATTTATATATATATATATTATATATTTATATATATATATATATTTTATATGTTAGTGTGTGTGTTTATATTTTTGCTATATTTTTTTGTGTTGCTGTTGTAGTGTTACTGTTGTATTGCGTTTTTGTGGTGTGTTACTATGGTGTTGTTTTGCTTTATTGCAGCGTTATTGTATTGCAGGAAGGCGATCAGGGCGGCGGTGTTGCTGTTCCCGTTGTTGGGCATCACAAACCTTCTGTTTGCCGTTAACCCAGGAGACAAGGGTGACCTGGAGGACGCTTACATGCTTACTAACGCTCTCCTACAGTCCTCTCAGGTCAGTACCTTTGTGCTCGTAAATGGCTTAGAAAACCAACGTGTTGAAGAATGAGACATCTGTATAACATTTGGAAATCTTTATTGCTGAAACGTTTACCGAAACGTTTCCTCATAGATTCCCAAATGTTCCACAAGTGTCTCATTATAT
Organism: Cherax destructor; assembly: GCA_009830355.1. Lineage (NCBI taxonomy): Eukaryota > Metazoa > Arthropoda > Malacostraca > Decapoda > Parastacidae > Cherax > Cherax destructor. Next base: position 27,009 of record WNWK01015083.1, read on the forward strand.
ACCATTGTATTCCTAGATTACTGTATTTGTACTCTCAGGTGAGTATCTTTGTACTCCCAGGGGATTACCTTTGTACTCCCAGGGAAGTACCTTTGTACTCCCAGGGGAGTACCTTTGTACTCCCAGGGGAGTACCTTTGTACTCCCAGGGGAGTACCTTTGTACTCCCAGGTGAGTACCTTTATCCTGCAGTCTTCCTATGGGAGCACCTTTGTCTTTCTCTCTTCTGAGTTGGTTATCATTATTATATAAATGCATGTAAGTGCTAAACTCGTATGGGTCATACAAAACATTCTTCTTATGCGAGTACTCACCTGATCTAGTTATCGTAGGAGACTTACCTTCACCTGCCACCTCTGTGAAGTAAATCCTCCAGGGAGGTTCCTTGATACCTCTGAGGGGCTCTTGATGCCACGAGATGGAATCTTTTTCTCTCTTTCCTTGAACAGAACCCTTGTGCTCGGTATGACCTCTAGGGTACAGCGCTTTACCCCCCAAAATCTACTGCTAACAATATGTATAATTATCAACACTAACATAAATTACTCGCATTAACAAGCGAACAGTTTTATTTTTAATCGCTTTGAAGTTAAATTAAATCGCATCAGTTAAGAGAGGGAAAAAATCAAATCGTTAGCCACATAAAATACCCCAAAAATGATCACGCGATGGTTGCATTTTCCCGGTAATTATGTAAACCATGACGGTAGCGGTAATGTGAATTACACCACTGATCAGAGAGGTGCAGGAGCACCCGTCAGTATGTTATAGGGAGAGGTGCAGGAGCACCCGTCAGTATGTGATGGGGAGAGGTGCCAGTGTCTTATCCTCAACCTATAGAGATTCGTCTCTCAGTGATAACTGTGCAAAGAAGTGAATACCATCAATGGCCTGTCCACCCCTGCGTAGCTTATTGGGTTATTATTTTCCCTGGTACAGTTCCCATAATATTGATTTGTATGATTACGTGGCGTTTGAGGGGCGGTGAGTGAAGTTCTCGCCTCCACGTACCTCCAGGTATGAGAGCATCCACCAGGAACCCCAACATGTCCCGAACGCCACCGAATAATATAGTTGAGCGCTAAACCCATTAGGGCCAAACAGCGTTGCCCAAGCACTAACAGAACACCTCTCTCCTCGTAATTAAATCCATTAACCTAACAATACTACACTGAAAACAAACATTATTATATGCATAGGAAATCGATAAAAACCATAAGGAGCGTACAGTGTCTGGGAAATGATTGAAGGAAGGGAAGGGTAGCTTTAATTACTTGGATCACCAACAGGAGTCACCCCTTTGAAGCATAGGGACATGATTATTAACCAGTACACAAAGGATTCTCAAACGAGCATCACAGTTTATTAGAAGTGGGTCTGCCCCATTAAATTTGCACCACCAATTATATTATTATTTTCAAAAGAAGCTCTAATTTGTTTATTAAAAGTATTCGTGAATCATTAGTATTTGGAAACGTGTTCATACCTTGTTCTTGCTCTAGTCGGCATTTGTTATTTACGTCGGTATTTGTTATTTTCCCTCCCAGGAGAGTATTCATGTTTTCTTCGCTTGGAGTGTTCACAGTTTTCTCTCACCAGGGGGTGTTCGTGTCGGTGCTGTACTGCTTCCTGAACAGCGAGGTGCAGGAACTGTTGCGGAAGCGGTGGCGGCAGTACCGCACCAGACGTCTGGGCTACCCAGCTCTCCACTACCGCTATCGCAGGAGTACCAGGACCACCAGCGTCTTCGACACCTCCGTCTACGTCAGGGCCTGCCCGCGCCACCCACCGCCCCATGCCCTCAACACCCGCGCCCTCGACACTCATGCTGGCGACTTCGACGTTCTGAGCATCCAAGCCGGCGAATTCGATGTCCTGAACACCCCCACCGGAGACACCCTGTCCCTCAACACCCACGGTCACGAAACTCATGATCTTGGAATCCCCGTCCTTAGCATTCGCGCCCTGGATAATCACGCCCATGACAACCATGCTTTCCAGACCTCCGTCGTGTAATTATTATATTCACAAAAAAATGCTAAACCAGCATGGGTCATTTAGCTCTTCTTCGTGAAGTAAGCATCTATTAAACCTTCCAATGACATTTAAAGCAACAAGCCAGCACATTGATACGAAGACATGTAATTCTGAGCAAGCCTTAGACACTTCGCTCAGGATTTAGCTTCAAGTCCGAAACGTCGCCAAAAAATAAAAACTTTCTTGACATTGCATGTCATTGCTGCCGTCCTACTAGAAGAGGAAAAAGAAGATGACAACGAAGAGGATTTTATTTGGATTATTTACCAGAAAGTTTAGCATCCCAGAATAACCCAATAAATCAGGATGTCATCAAGGACTGTCCGTCCCCAAGGCCGGGGGTATAGCTGGAGTGCAGCTCCCATCTTCTTATCCATCGCGTCTCCTATCCCAAACTACGATAACTGTATGTAATAAACAATGGATCAGAGAGTTTTGGTATGTTGACGAGGATGACACAGGCAGCAACGAGCTAAAAATCAGGACTCCGCGGGAGGATGGTGTTTATATTTGTGATATCTAGGCCCTTAATTAACCTTCCTCTGATCACATTGACAGCACTGTCACCACTGTCCACAGTCACAATACTGTGCTACTTCCAGGTGTACAGAATCCTCCATACCACAGACCAGAGACATTAGTGGTTTGAAGATGTCTCTCACTGTTTATAGTTTCACAGGTCACAGTCTGAAGACATCTGTGGTCTTCCCTGTTTCTGTTCACTATGCAGTTACCATTTAAATATTATTGGGAAATATATATTAAGAGCTTGACATATGAGATGAAAGTCTTGAAACTTGTCATTATAAAATGTATATAGAAGAAAGTATATAGTATAAGGTATATAGTATAAGGTATACAGTATAAAGTATAAATTATGCATACAAGTTTCAGCCAGTAGTTGTATTACGTAAATATAAAAGAGATGCTTATAAAACTTTTATACTAATAGTGTTAGGAGAACAGTGTTCAGTGGACAAGTTTTATTAAATAGGTTTGGATATTATGATAAAAAAAATTTTAGTACCCAGATAGCAATGATGTTAAGAGAATAAGAATTAGTGACAGTTTTTTATACTAAGAATTCACAGGCATAAAATAACTTTTTTTTTCTGTATTTTTTATTAAATTTGTAATGAGAATTATCGTGCGACCTTACCTCTGTCCTGAGACGTTATATATCGTGTGACATCTCAAGTCTTTAGACGTTATCTTGTGACATAGGTGCCAGACGTTTCGATCCTCAGACGTAAAGTATATGTCTGAGGCGCCAGAGTGCTGAAGTTATCAATCAATTTCGCGTCAACATGAAGAAAAGGGTTGTAACATTTGGAGAAAACTTTACCTATGAGGTCATGCAGCACTCTTGTCAATACAATAAATACTATACATACATTCGTACACATACTAACTCATACAACGTAAGACTAACCCAGCAATATTAAAAATATCTGTCAAGCGAGTGTGAACATACAAAAAAGTACCATTACACCAAGTTAACATTACCTTCAAAATTAATTGGTAAACATCGATTCTTCTAAAATTACCCCGAGGTCCCTACAGGCATCCCTATTATAAAAAAAAAGTGAAGTAGGCGAAAAATTAAAGCCAGCAGCGCAACACAAGCTGCAGAGAGAGGAGCAGAAATCCTCGTGTTGACATCCAGAGGAAAACGCTCTTTATACTCGTAAGAATTAATAACTAAACAAAATGATAAAAATATGTACATTTCATTTCGTTACATGCATTTTTTTACGATGGATTATGTGTGAAGATCGTTCCTACTGCGCGTAACACATCGTTCGTTCGTCACTTTATTAATGTGGTATAATATACATCAGTGTTAACATGTACAATTTGTATATATATATTTACGATAAATAAAGTAGCTTTTGTTGTCTTTGGTTTTATTTAAGTATTTGATTAATAATGTTTATGAAGCTTGTGTAAATACTCTTATTTATGAACGGAAAGTGCATTGATAATGGTGAGGGGCTCTTGATCCGAGGAATTAGATTCATCTTCTCCTTGGATCGAACTCACTGCCTCCCATTCAACAGGAGCTTTAACTCTTCCCCAATGATTAAAAATTTTTTTTAAAATTTTTTAGGAACTACGATAAAACCATAATGCCAACAATGGTATATTGTTTAGCACAAATATATCACAAAAAATGTGCCCGCATGATGAGTACAAATTGTTACAAAGTGCAAATATGTTTTGTGGAAGCTAAAGCCAGGTGGACCCCACCAATTATTGTTGGACCGATATAAATTTGCCAACCCGTGTCGGGCAGAAATGACCCTTAAGCAGAGAGAAGTTGATGGTAGGAAGAGAATTGTGAAGACTGTGGTCAAGTGCCAAAAAAAAAGGGAAAGGTGGCACTACTCAGCTTCAGTTGAAAAAAAAACTCAATGTTTTGAGTTTGAAAGTTGCGCAGCCTGAGAGGTGAGAGTGCCTCAGGACGCTGAAAATAAAGAACAGAAATTAATCTTAGATGCTTTGCTGTCGGGAAGACCTGGCAGGTCTCACAGAGGTGGCGCGCCGCTCACCCTCGTAGATAATACGACACTGCAAGAGTACTGATTCCTGCACCCAACCTATACGACACTGCAAGAGTACAGAGTCCTGTACCCAGCCTATACGAAACTGCAAGAGTACAGAGTCCTGTACCCAGCCTATACGACACTGCAAGAGTACTGACTCCTGTACCCAACCTATACGAAACTGCAAGAGTACCGACTCCTGCACCCAACCTATACGACACTGCAAGAGTACTGACTCCTGCACCCAGCCTATACGACGAGAAGAGGTCGACCAGAAACACAATTGTGGTTTAATAAAAAAATACAGCTTGTTGATGGCTAATTTGATGAACCAGCACTCTGTGACGTGGTGGTCCATCAAGACAGAATAACTCAAGATGGCAGAGTAACCACTTCAGAGTGCAGGTTCACTACTACTAACCTCCATACCACAAGCCTGGCTAACCTTCGGTCTTAAATCTCTTTCTGGATCAGACTTAAACCGAGTCAAATTTCAAAAACCACTCATCTCCAGCATGCTCATGTGGGATGAATGGTTCAGTAAACCGACAACTTGAAGAATGAGACACTTATAGAACATATGGGAATCTTTATTGAGGAAACGTTTCGCCACACTGGCTTCATCAGTCCAATACGAAGAACCGTGTAGATAGTAGTAGTAGTAGTCGTTTGAGGTAATCAGTCCCTCGGCTTGGAATCGATTTGTTCAGTCCATCAATCTTGATAGACTTAACACATTGATTCCAGGGTGAGGGACTGATTACCCCAAACTCCTCCTCTCTTTATACCCTTCCTTTTTGTATTGGACTGATGAAGCCACTGTGTGGCGAAACGTTTCCTCAATAGATTCCCATATGTTGCACGAGTGTGTCATTCTTCAACATGATCTTATATGCATGTTAAGCATGCAGTATGCATTCAGAAATCTTATTTAAACCCAATTAAAAATATTTGTTAGTAAAATTATGAAATCTTGAATAGATAATTTTTATTTTATATTGAAGTGACTAGAATTTATAAATTAAAAAAATATTAAAATCCACAAACGAAGCTTAGTTAATTAAAAATGACAACCTGAGGTGAATATTTCTTTGTCTTAAGCGAAGCCAAAATATTGTTGGTGCCCAGTTTCTTGTTCCAGCGTCATTACATAGACTCACTAATAATTTTAATCATTTGACCGACCAGTTTATCAGGAGTAATTTATTAGTACACAAAAAAGCCACTGCGCCATCTAACAAATCGGAGGGGGGGGGAGGATTGAAGGGGGGAGGGCAAAAATCCCATCAATCGCTGTTCATTTGTTTCACACCACTTTTCTGACACCAACTTAGGAGAAATGTTAGTTAAAAATATTAAAATACATAATTACTTCCTGTTCCTTCCTGCTCCAGTTCCCTCGTTGGTCTTGAGAACATTCAAACTTACTTTAAAATGAGAGCTTTGATGATTATTATTATAATCAAAAGAAGCGCTAAACCACAAGGATCATGAGAGCTTTGAACATTCTGCATACAAAGAAATCAGAAAACCCATCTGGGCCTTCGACGTAATATTAGCACAAATATCATACCTTCCCTGCCTCTCCCTAAAACGTGAGGGGCCCTGAACTATGCCAGGAACTAGGAAACTAGATACTTATGGTGAAGAAGAAGCCTCAGCCACCATTTCTTTCTAGAGTCATTCAATTCAAACCATATCATCATGTTCCCCAAGTCCTCCTCGGCGATGCCTTCTCTCCTGATACACTTCTTCAACTCGTTGGAGTGCCCAATGTCGGCGTATTTAGCCAAGACGCCAGTGACATATGCATCATCTACCCAGAGGAATGGGGCGTGGATGGCAGCTTTAAGAAGACGCGAGCCAAGAGGCGTAGCAATGGCCCATGCTCCACCACCACAATATGGAGGATACATAGACTCCGGAAACTCCTCTGGCCGCACACACCACCGTCCAATCCGCCTCACTCCTGAAGTTTCCCATGTGTAGCACAAAAAACTGTGAGGAGAGGCGCTGGACTCTAGGAACTTGCTGAGGAGGAAGATGTCGATGAGGACGTCGTCGTCAGCATGGAGTGTCCAGGGGACGTGAGAGCAGTGTTGCGTCACCCACTGCAGCGACGCAAGAGCCTTGTGGCTCAACAGGTGGTAAGTGTCAGTGTAGTTACCCTGAAAAATTACAAAACAGCTCTTTGCAATTAAATATCTTACATAAGTTCACAAAAAGTCACATTTAAAATGAAAGGTCACAAAGGACAACACTTTTCAGCTTCAAGAAAAGATCGTTAAACAAGAAGAAAAAATGATAAGATATAAAGAAGTAGAACACTGAAGGAGAAGATGATAGAAAATAATATCGGAAGAAATAACATCAAATGTGATCTACTATTCTTTTAACGAAGTGAATTCGCAAGCCAGTGGATGGCCTCGGTCACATGACCACCGCTCCGGTAAGCGGCTCATCACATGAAGACCTGACACTTGCTTTGTTTCCTGACGAATAAAATACCACCTTCACCTGAAACAGAACTCACCACCACAGACAGGGAGGGAACAATCAAGTGTAAAGTATCTTGTCCAACACAACATATTAAATCTTTCCCTCAAAACTGTCAACCTTTTTCCTGCCACCCCAATAATAATAATAATAATAATAATTTTTATTTGGACATAATACAAAGAATTACATTTGGTTATTGAGATTACATGAGGTGTACATGCCAAAAGCCCCTAGTATGCAGGGCATTTTGGGCAGACTTAAAATTAACTTAAAACTAGATTGTAAGAATTTTTGTAGATAGTATACAATGAGTAAAGGTGAGTATTTAAGCTATGAAATTTGAACATACGAAATTTGAACATAGTTTTGTACTTTTGTCTTCATTATAAAATTAATTAAATCAGATTACACAAATTAAAGCAATAATAATAATAAAATGATAAAAAGTTATGGTTGATAATTTATAAAATAAGTAAAGATGCATATCTAAGTTATAAAGTTTGAATATAAGTTGAACATATCAATTAATTGTAGCAATTTATTGCAGCAACAAAAAGTTATGGTTGATAATTTATAAAATAAGTAAAGTTGCATATCTAAGTTATAAAGTTTGAATATAAGTTGAACATATCAATTAATTGCAGCAATTTATTGCAGCAATGCAACTAATTGAGTGAGATAACAATTTAAAACAATTGCATTGCAGTTAGTTTACGTGGTCATTATAATGTAAGTGTTGTGGGAATAATTAGCTAGGTAAGTATTATTCATAACAGGTTTTACATTCATTCATTCGTTCATTCATACATTACATTGACTTGAATAGTCAGGTTTTACGTTAAGTGAATATTCTACTTTGCTGGGAATGGTTGATAAGGAGCAATTAGCTTTGGGTGAGAAGGTGGTTTTTTAGCATCGTTTTGAATTGGGTTACAGGTAGGGTTTCTTTGGTAATGACAGGTAATGAATTCCAAATTCCAAATAACAATGGCTTTCTTCCCAAACCCACTATATATTATTAGACTGTATAAAGGCTTTTGATAGGGTATTCAGGAGGAAAATGATGCACAATAGATACAGGATAGACGTGTCAGAAACACTGGATGAAGGAGCACCCGAAAACAGAGAAAAGAGTCACACACAATATGGTAGAATTATACAACATGGTAGGTAAAAGGACACAAGTGCAACTAATGTGACATTTTATTGTGGCAACGTTTCGCTCTCCAGGAGCTTTGTTAAGCCGTAACGGCGAAACGTTCCCACAATAAAATATCACAGTTAAACTTATGTACTTTTACCTAACAGTCACACAGAAGAATGAAACGGCGCAAAGGTGATAACAAGCAGAGTTTTAAGTGTATGGTTTCATCCTAGTTATGGAATATCGTGTCTAAATAAGGAGGTCTGAGACGACGCATCACCTGGGAGAAGTTAAACCTGAAATATCGGCGGAAAAGAACCTGGGAGCAAATCTGATACAGAACCTGCCACCGGAAACGAAAACTAAGGAAGAGAAAAATGTTTTTGGAAATACAGTGGATAAACCTAACTTAATAATTCACATAGAAATTCTTAGCCTAAGTTAGGATGCCACAATGTAAGAACCACGAGAGGAAAAAGTGCATGGTATAATAAGTACTTTACGGAAGCAGAATTCATGGACGAAAAAGTATGAAAAGATAGAACTCGAGGGACGAAAACAAACACAAGTTAGAATGGAATATTTAAGAATCAGAGGAAGTGGAGAAACAATACAAAAGTGTCATAGTAACCAAGTCTACAGCACAACATAAGCTAGAAGGCAAGAACTAGAAATAGTTATAATCTTAACCATAAATTTTAAAGGGGTGTACCGGTAAGCCAGCAGACGGCCTCAGTCAGATGACCAAGGCCTTCTGTGGGTCGTCATATGACTAAGACCCGCGTCAGGAAACACTTGTCCTATTTCCTGACTAACCTGCCTAACCTAGAAGGAAACTGATGACCTCATAACTACCTCTCCACTTTTACAGTTTCCAATATTACAATCACCTCTTAGATGATACACTTCCACAATAAATGTGTAAGTGTTGCACAGTTCTAAGGATAGATACGATATAACCCATGATACAGGAATCTATGACAAGTTGTGTGAGGTTGATAGAACCAAAAGAACAGACTGAACCTCCGCAATCACGAATGGATAAATACAAACTGAGAGGAATAAATAGAAAAGTATAAATAGTAGAAACGAGTACACACCTGCACAATGTCACGGAAGAGTATACTTTCCTGGTCGACAATGTTTTGCTCCTCTGTCGTCTTGGCTAGCCCCACCATGAACACCACGGCCATCTTCACATTGCGATCGTAGGCTCCTGCCGAGGCCCATGTCGTCCGTGTGTCCATCCTCTTCTCAACGGAGGCGATGGACGAGTGCACGTACGCTACAATGAAAAGGTCGGGTCGACGATGACAGAAATCAGACTCTTCGATGAGGAAGTGAGGTGATGTGTGCTCCTGCGAGCCGCCGCTACCTGACACCTAAGGATGTATAACAGACGTGAGTTCTCAATAAAGCACTTGTATGCTCGTATGAAAGTATAGTTATACAAACGCTCTTGTATGGGTGTGAGGCATGGGTTGTGAATGTTGCAACAAGGAGAAGGCTGGAGGCAGTGGAGATGTCGTGCCTGAGGGCAATGTGTGGTGTGAATATGCGTAATGCAGAGAATCCGTAGTGTGGAATTAGGAGGTGTGGGATTACCAAAACAATTATCCAGAGAGCTGAGGAGGGGTTAAGATGGTTTGGACATGTAGAGGATGGAACGAAACAGGATGACCTCGAGAGTGTATAGATCTGTAGTGGAGGGAAGGCGGGGTAGGGGTTGGCCTAGGAAAGGTTGGAGGGAGGGGGTAAAGAAGGTTTTGTTTGCGAGTGGCTTAGACTTCCAGCAAGAGTGCGTTAGATGGGAGCGAATGGAGACAAATGGTTTTTAGGACTTTACGTGCTGTTAGAGTGTAAGCAAGGTAACATTTATGAAGGGATTCAGGGTAACCGGCAGGCCGGACTTGAGTCCTTGAGATGGGAAGTACAGTGTCTGCACTCTGAAGGAGGGGTGTTAATGTTGCAGTTTTATAACTGTAGTGTAAAGCACCCCTCTGGCAAGACAGTGATGGAGTGAATGATGATGAAAGTTTTTCTTTTTTGGGCCACCCTGCCTTGGTAGGAATCTGCCGATGTGTTAATAATAAATATATATATATACGTATATTCAAGAGAGTATCTCTCTGGACGTGCATGCATGGGAAGCAGCGGTGAATATACAATTTGAAGTGTTTATCTCACCGTGTATAAACTGGAGTTACGTTTAACGTGTATAATAGGGATTAAAGAATATCCTCGAGCAAGTCAATGGGATTTAAACCTAAATAAAATCACAGGGTGATACAGCGCCTGGTAGAGTGGGAGGTAATTATTTAGGTTCAAAGGCAGGGAAGAAGAGGTTCAATTCCTTAAATGAAAGTCACTCACCGGCATCGAGGAATCTCTAAGGGATTCAAATCTAATAAATCAACAAATTAATATAACATAACTAGAAATATAATTTCCGTTTATCTGTAGAAATGTATCTGTCTCTTAATGTATCCTTCATCCTCTGTACTACACACTCTTGTATCCCTGCACTGCGATGACACGTTCACACACTCCTGTACCCCTGCACTGCGATGACACGTTCACACACTCCTGTACCCCTACACTGTAATGATATAATCCCATACCTGCATCCCAGGTGTTACTAACAGACAATTACTAATTGGTAAGTACACACCACATGACACGCCGGGAGGAAGTAGAGGAGGAAGGTCGGCTGGTAGCTCAGGAGACAGTTGTAGAAGAGGAGGGTCGCTAGCAGGCACACGGGCACCACCACAGACTTCCTCAATATCGTAGCACCTGCAGGGTATCAAGACCTGTGTTACCACACGTAATAAGTGAAGGAGAACGTAGCCTCTGTTTAATGACTCAACGTATACACATATTCGCAGCTTATCTGTACCTTTCAAAATATTCGATGATGATTATTGTTCCAGGCGCTGTAGTGTTTTGAGGGCCATAAGCTTTACATAACATCACAAGTAACGTATGATATATGCACTCCAATCATAGTGAATGGTAATTCAATTCTTATCACTTTCGAGATTTGTGTAACTCATCTTTGAGAATGAGTGTATGACTGCAGTGTGGGATGCTGCATGTTAAACATCTAAACCAGACAATTAACTGTTGAAACACTGCAGAAATGGGGAACGAGTTGGCGTAATTTTTGCGCACTGGCTCAGGAGGCTTCAGTAATGTCAGGGAGGAAATCAGCAGAAGAATATGGAAGCTCTCGCTTCACACACAGAGGGCCCGGGTTCGATTCCCGGCGGGTGGAAACATTTCGACGTGTTTCCTTACACCTGTTGTCATGTTCACCTAGCAGCAAATAGGTACCTGGGTTGTTAGTCGACTGGTGTGGGTCGCATCCTGGGGGACAAGATTAAGGACCCCAATGGAAATAAGACAGACAGTCCTCAATGACGCACTGACTTTCTTGAGTTATCCTGGGTAGCTAACCTTCCGGGTTAAAAATCCGAAGAAATCTTATCTTACCTTAAGACCGAGGAAGTCGCTGTGTAAACAGTTTCATGGAGTGTGACTGAGGGATCACGATAGCGCTCGGAATTGCGTTACCACCCACTGTAGTTATACTGTATGCTCATGCTCATACGTCTCCAAGGCTCCAGAAATCACACGCTCCCTACTCTCCTCAACACAGCAAAATTATCGTTCCCAAATTCACCCACACACAATAACAATCACTTGTGTGTGTGTGTGTGTGTGTGTGTGTGTGTGTGTGTGTGTGTGTGTGTGTGTGTGTGTGTGTGTGTGTGTGTTGATTTTGTAAATGGTCCAAGTCGGACCGAAACGTCGTCGTAAGCTCCTCTCTTTTATATGTGCGGGTTGTGTGTGTATTGTTCCAGTCACGGTATTGTGCCTTTTTTATGTGTGTATATATATATATATATATATCAATCAAACCGCGAGGGTGTTGACCCTCGGAACACCCTCTAGGTATAAGTCACGTCCATCTTTGAGTACGCAGGACCAGCATAGAACCCACACCTGGTAAAGCATAGTAGGTAACTGGAGAAAGTGAAGATGTATGCAGCGAAACTAGTCCCAAAGTTAAGGAATATGAGCTATGAGCATAGGCTAAAGGATCTGAGATTGACGACAATAGAGGAAAGAAGAACAAGGAGACATGATAATGACATGCAAAATACTCATGGGAAATGATAGGGCAGATAGGAGGAACATTTTGAGAGGTAAAAAACAGGTAGACGAGGACATAGTTGTAAAATAAAAACACACGAGTCATTAGGATGTCAGGACGTGGAATGACATTGACGAGATGTGGTGGAGGCCGTACCCAAGCTTAGTCTTAGAGCAGGTGCGACATAGCACACCAGATTAGAAGAGAGTAATTCTGGCGAACGGGAAATTGAGAGGAGGGGCCAGGAGCTGAGACTCGACACCTGCAGCCACACGGGTAAATACATAACCTGTATGACCCTTGTGGGTTTAGCGCTTCTTTTTTATAATAATAATAAGGTAAGTACATATGCACAAGTACACAGCCTCGCCATTCTTTCTTAGATAATCCCTCTACACCTGTTGTTGTCCTCCTCCACAATTTCAATATAATTGCAAACAAATCCACTTCCATGTAACTTTAATTTTTTTTTTTTTACTAATCCAAACTTTTTAAGATGAAAAGTTTTGCTGAACTTGTTTTACAGAGTTTTAAACTTAAGGAGTTTGCAAATGTCGCGTAAAATAAAAACACGGAGAGGTAATTACAGATTCGTTTTACATATACTAGTCGATTAACAATGAAACGACGGTTATATACATGGAAAAAAACATAAAACAGTGGTATTATTATAATCAAAAGGAGAGCTAAACCACAAGGGTCATACAGAAAAACAGTAATAACCCCCAATAACAACCTTTAAAACAGTGATAACCCCAATGACAACCCTAATGATAACTAGTGGGTTGAGTGCCTCTTCCAAGTGACGACTGACTTGATGTGACTGTGTGGTCTTGGACTAATATCTTGGGTCTTTCACTTACGTTTACAGGTGTGTACGGTGGGTGTGACGGAGGCGAGGCTGGAGACAAGCCTGTAGAAGAGTCCTTTGACGAGGAGCCTGTATTCCACCAGCCTGTACATCTGACGCCACCTGCAGCAGAAGTGTCTGGCTTAGTACTGCTGCTAGGTACACCACATGCGCGCGCTGAACACACACACACACACACACTCACACACACACACACACACACTCACACACACACACACACACACACACACACACACACACACACACACTCACAGAAACGAAACTCACCAGGATGATAACAGATGCAATCTTTCCACCCGGATATCAAATCCTCAGGAAAGATAGAGGGAGCAGAGGGGGAGGAGGAGTTGCACTGCTCATTAAGAACAGGTGGGGATTTGAGGAAGTGGAAGGAATGGATGGAATGGGTGAAAGGGACTACATAGTAGGAACAATTCAGTCTGAGGGCCATAAGGTGGTAATTGCTGTAATGTACAACCCGCCACAGAACTGCAGGAGGCCAAGAGAAGAATACGACGAGAGCAAAAGAGCAATGGTAGACACACTAGCCGAGGTAGCCAGAATAGCCCACATGGGGAGAGCAAAGTTACTAGTTATGGGTGATTTCAATCACAAAGAGATTGATTGGGAAAACCTGGAGCCCCATGGGGGTCCTGAATTATGGAGAGCCAAGATGATGGATGTGGTACTGGAAAACCTCATGCATCAACATGTTAGAGACACTACCAGAGAGAGAGAGGTGGGGATGATCCAGCAAGACTGGACCTAGTATTCACCTTGAGTAGTTCGGACATCGAGGATATCACGTATGAAAGGCCCCTTGGAGCTAGTGATCATTTGGTTCTGTGTTTTGATTATATAGTTGAGCTACAAGTGGAGAGGGGAGCAGGAATAGGAAGGGAGAAACGAAACTACAAAAGGGGGGACTACACAGGCATGAGGAACTTCCTACAAGACGTTCAGTGGAAGAGAGAATTGGCAGGAAAACCAGTAAAAGAAATGTTGGAATATGTGACAACCAAATGCAAAGAGGCAGAGGAGAGGTTTGTCCCCAAGGGAAACAGAAGTAATGGGAAGACCAGAACGAGTCCTTGGTTCACCCAGAGGTGTAGGGAGGCAAAAACTAAGTGTAATAGAGAATGGAAAAAGTACAGAAGACAAAGGACCCAGGAAAATAAAGAGATTAGCCGAAGAGCCAGAAACGAATATGCACAGGTAAGAAGGGAGGCTCAGCGACAATATGAAAATGATATAGCATCAAAAGTCAAGTCTCACCCGAAGCTGTTGTATAGCCACATCAGGAGGAAAACAACAGTCAAGGACCAGGTAATCAGGCTGAGGAAGGAAGGTGGGGAGTTCACAAGAAACGACCAAGAGGTATGTGAGGAGCTCAACATGAGATTTAATAAACTACAGACCTGTGTCACTGACGTGTATAGTATGCAAAGTCATGGAGAAGATCATCAGAAGGAGAGTGGTGGAGCACCTAGAAAGACACAAGCTTATAAACGACAACCAGCACGGTTTCAGGGAAGGAAAATCCTGTGTCACAAACCTACTGGAGTTTTATGACAAGGTAACAGAAGTAAGACACGAGAGAGAGGGTGGATAGACTGCATTTTTGGACTGCAAGAAGGCGTTCGACACAGTTCCTCACAAGAGGTTAATGCAAAAGCTAGAGGATCAGGCACACGTAACAGGAAAAGCACTGCAATGGATCAGAGAATATCTGACAGGGAGGCAACAACGAGTCATGGTACGTGACGAGGTGTCAGAGTGGGCACCTGTGACGAGTGGAGTTCCACAAGGGTCAGTCCTAGGACCTGTACTGTTTTTGGTATATGTGAATGACATAACGGAAGGGATAGACTCAGAAGTGTCCCTGTTTGCAGATGATGTGAAGTTAATGAGAAGAATCAAATCAGTCGAGGATCAGGCAGGACTACAAAAAGACCTGGACAGGCTACAAGCCTGGTCCAGTAACTGGCTCCTTGAATTTAACCCTGCCAAATGTAAAGTCATGAATATCGGGGAATGGCAAAGAAGACCGCAGACAGAGTATAGTCTAGGTGGCCAAAGACTGCAAACCTCACTCAAAGAAAAAGATCTTGGGGTGAGTATAATACCGAGCACATCTCCTGAGGCACACATTAATCAGATAACTGCTGCAGCATACGGGCGGCTGGCAAACCTAAGAATAGCGTTCCAATACCTCACTAAGGAATCATGTACACCATATACGTCAGGCCCATACTGGAGTATGCAGCACCAGTTTGGAACCCACACCTGGTCAAGCACGTCAAGAAATTAGAGAAAGTGCAAAGGTTTGCAACAAGACTAGTCATAGAGCTAAGGGGATTGTCCTACGAAGAAAGGTTAAGGGAAATCGGCCTGACGACACTAGAGGACAGGAGGGTTAGGGAAGACATGATAACGACATATAAAATACTGCGAGGAATAGATAAGGTGGACAGAGACAAGATGTTCCAGAGAGGGGACACAGAAACAAGGGGTCACAATTGGAAGTTGAAGACTCCTATGAGTCAAAGAGATGTTAGGAAGTATTTCTTCAGTCATAGAGTTGTCAGGAAGTGGAATAGCCTAGAAAGCGACATAGTGGAGGCAGGAACCATACATAGTTTTAAGACTAGGTTTGATAAAGCTCATGGAGCAGGGAGAGAGAGGACCTAGTAGCAATCAGTGAAGAGGCGGGGCCAGGAGCTATGAATCGACCCCTGCAACCACAAATAGGTGAGTACAAATAGGTGAGTACACACATACACACACACACACATCCACCCGCACACCCACCCATCCACACCCACACATGATAATAATAATAATAATAATAATAATAATAATAATAATAATAATAATAATAATAATAATAGTTTATTTAGACATGGTACAATGATACATGATGATTCGTATGTGCGTCTGTTACCTGCAGCAGCTTGTAATAGACGCAAATAGGTAGCTAGGAGTTAGTCGACTGCTGTGAGACGCATCTTGGGAGAAGGCAAAAGGTTAATAATACCCAGTGCGGTACACCACCAATATAGCTCACTGACTCCCATAAACCAATAAATACTAACCACACTCTGCTTCTCACAGGACACACATATAAACAAGAGTGACTGCAGTGGATAACAGCAGTCGGCAGAGTAACAGAGTGATTAGGACGGAGAGAAATAAGTGAAGTACCACAGGATTCAATTCTTGGGCCCAAGTGAAATGTTTATCAGTGAGTAAAGAACATGACAGAATGCCTTGGACACGCTACAAGAATTATATAACATGTTCAAGAAAGATCAAAATTTGTCGAAGTAGATGAGAAGGAGAATACTACCCGAGGGGAAGGCCAGAGGAAGAGTACCACCTGAGAGGAAGGCTAGAAGAAGAGTACCACCTGAGAGGAAGACTAGAAGAAGAGTACCACCTGAGAGGAAGGCTAGAAGAAGAGTGCCACCTGAGAGGAAGGCTAGAAGAAGAGTACCATCTAAGAGGAAGGCTAGAAGAAGAGTACCACCTGAGAGGAAGGCTAGAAGAAGAGTACCACCTAAGAGGAAGGCTAGAAGAAGAGTACCACCTGAGAGGAAGGCTAGAAGAAGAGTACCACCTAAGAGGAAGGCTAGAAGAAGAGTACCACCTGAGAGGAAGGCTAGAAGAAGAGTACCACCTAAGAGGAAGGCTAGAAGAAGAGTACCACCTGAGAGGAAGGCTAGAAGAAGAGTACCACCTGAGAGGAAGGCCAGAGAAAGTACTACCTGAGAGGAAGGCCAAGAGGAAGAGTACCACCTGAGAGGAAGGCCAAGAGTGTGTAGAATAGAGGCTGTGTCGGGATTTTACAACTGGGAGGTTTGTGGTCCCTGTTTAAGTCATGAAATTCAGTCCAGAACCTGCCGCCCCATTCTGGCTCCTGAAATAATGGGTACTAACCTCTGTTACTACACAGGAGGCAGTGTGCAATATCAGACAGATGCAACGGTAAATCTCTGGTGGAGGTGCTGGCCAAACCCTTTACACGTGGTCACAGAGTACAGATGAATATTTAAAGTCTCGACTTACTTACGTGTGGGGGAGGTGAAGGCCGGGGATACCTGAGAAATACCTGTGCGAGTCACGTTAATTGCCTGGTCCAGCTAGCGAGAGTTGATCGCGGTGATATATTTCAGTCGCGTGCGGTAACAACTAATTCACTGCGATGGGCCGCGAGGTAAGTGCTCGCCCTCTCACTGCTGAAGTGTGACTAAGGACGCTGGGCATGCCTAAGGCCGCCGTGGTGACCCAAAGGGGAGGAATATGTACATTACTACTACTTTCCCTCCGCCCTTTGGGGGGTGGGAAATGTAGTAGTAATGTACAGTACAGTAGCCTGTGAAGGCATAGCAACTAGGCTAAGTCTTAGAAATTAAGTGTATATACAGAACTGACATTTCTTAGGCATCGTCTCTCCTACCTAACCCCCCATCTGGGTGATGGCTGTAACGATTCTGGGAAATCACCCATTTCCCACAAAGAGGAAGAGAACCACCCTAGAGGAAGGCCAGAGGAAGAGTACCACCCTAGAGGAAGGCCAGAGGAAGAGTACCACCCTAGAGGAAGGCCAGAGGAAGAGTACCACCCAAGAGGAAGGCCAGAGGAAGAGCACCACCCGAGAGGAAGGCCAGAGGAAAAGCACCACCCGAGAGGAAGGCCAGAGGAAGAGTACCACCCTAGAGGAAGGCCAGAGGAAGAGCACCACCCGAGAGGAAGGCCAGAGGAAGAGTACCACCCGAGAGGAAGGCCAGAGGAAGAGCACCACCCGAGAGGAAGGCCAGAGGAAGAGTACCACCCTAGAGGAAGGCCAGAGGAAGAGTACCACCCTAGAGGAAGGCCAGAGGAAGAGTACCACCCAAGAGGAAGGCCAGAGGAAGAGCACCACCCGAGAGGAAGGCCAGAGGAAGAGCACCACCCGAGAGGAAGGCCAGAGGAAGAGCACCACCCGAGAGGAAGGCCAGAGGAAGAGCACCACCCGAGAGGAAGGCCAGAGGAAGAGCACCACCCGAGAGGAAGGCCAGAGGAAGAGCACCACCTGAGATGCAGTACATTACATGCATACTTAACACCAGTACTGGAGTACGTACCACCACCACGGACTGGAGTACGTACCACCACCACGGACTGGAGTACGTACCACCACCACGGACTGGAGTACGTACCACCACCACGGACTGGAGTACGTACCACCACCACGGACTGGAGTACGTACCACCACCACGGACTGGAGTACGTACCACCACCATGAACCTCTCAGATATTTGCTACAAGGTTGGTACCATAACTACGAGGGATGGTATATGAAAATAACACTTTCTTATAAGTTCTAAATGTGTGTGTGAATGTGAGAAGCGAGAGCTTTAGCCACCAGGCCACCGGGGCACCCCACCAGGGGAGGGGGAAGCTCAATACATGGATTCAGAACTATATACGACAGGAGCCACACACTTCTCAGTCGAAGCATAAAAGCGGAGTCCATGAGTCAGAACTCAACCCAATAGACTTAGACATGTGGTCAGAGTGTTCAGCGCACAACCGAAAGGACTTGGATTCGATACCCTCCCTAGGTCACCTAAGATTAACTAGGTTTTATAATTATTATTATTATTATTATTATTATTATTATTGTAAAGACGGAACACCTGGAGCATCGTTGTGATCATGTTACTACAAACGGGTACTAGGCAACCATACCGTGAACACGCTCACGTGAACTATATAAAAGAAACAACACACACACACTCAGAGCAAAGAGGCGGGGCCAGGAGCTGTGAATTGACCCCTGCAACCACACACACACACACGGGATACAAATATCAAAGGAACACTTCAACTAACCAGGGATTTAAAAATAATAATCAGAAGGGCAGTGAGTGCCTGGGAGCACTTGCGAGTAGTGGAGGCAAAATCCATACTCTGGTTCAAGTGTAAATAGAACAAAATCCCCGAGGTTAAGGAACCATCACACCAGTAAACTGTTGGTCAAGAAGCTGGACAGAAATGCTAGCAACCCTCAAGCTAATGAGATTATGTTCGCCTGAACACGTTCACAAACGCTCTCATACACGCTCACACACGCTCTCATACACGCTCACACACGCTCATACACGCTCTCATACACGCTCACACACGCTCTCATACACGCTCACACACGCTCTCATACACGCTATCAGACACGTTCACAGTGAACCTAAAGCACTCACACTGATAAAGACACTTGCACCTAACCTCCATACTTCCATCTCAAACTTTTCTCTCGTGGTAGTCAAGAGTATAATATAACACAGTAATATAGCAGTGGTTTGTGAAGATGGTGTTGCGTGCAGTGGCGGCTGTCAGGGCAGAATACACTGAGTGTTGTTGGAGCAGAATACACTGAGTGTTGTTGGAGCAGAATACACTGAGTGTTGTTAGAGCAGAATACATTGAGTGTTGTTGGACGAGTTGGCTGTCGTAGATAATGTGATCTAGATTGTCCTCACCTCGTGAGATAGCGTGCTACAACTCTTAGCAAGGCCCACTACAATATAACGATGTTTTCATGCACTTACTGTACTTGCTGTCTCCTCGCAGGTAGACTGACACTCTCCGGGCGACGTAGTGAGCGAGCTGGACAACACCAGTCAAACATGGGTAGGGGCTGACTGATACTGTGAGGGGCGAGGAGGTACTGAGGAGGGATGTGGGGGAAGGGGAAGGGGTTCAGAAGAGTTCAGAGAGGCGGGGAACAGGGAGTAGGTGGGGGAGAGATGTACTTAGTAGAAAAGAGGTGGGGGTGAGAATGGATGATGAGGTGTTAGAAGGGGCGGGGCTCCAATACATGATGGAGGAGGAACAAATGGAATGATAACACAAAACAATGAAGGGACAGAAACAAAGAAGAAGAATCAATCCGTACATTGCTTAAGAGGAAAGTCAGGGGTCGGGATGTCACATTTCATCACTAAAATAAGCAAATGTACAAATATATTATACTTTTTCATGTACGCTCTGCCACTTCAGGACTCAGAACTGTAGTATTAATACAGACCTGAAACTACCACTGAAACGTAATATTTACACTGCTCACAATGTGAAAATTATTATATTATTTTACTTGGCAATGCCATTTCTCATTTATATGTTTCTTAGAACCTAATTCTTTAATATAATAATGTCTCTAAATTAATGTATAATAAATAATAAAAAAGGTCATTGTACTTACCGTATGTACACACGTTAGTCTTGTATTATTATTCGTGGGCAAAGAAATGTAAGGCATCTTCGACAAAAAATATTTTATCAGCTCTCTTCATAATTTTCAAAATATTAAATTGTGTTTTTGAATGTTTCAATTATTAATATAACTCAACGGGAGAAACAGCAGCATAAAACTCTGCTGAGAACAAATTAAAAGTTATAAAACGATATCATATATTTTCGTAATATATTTTTCTATATCTAGTAAAAATCAATCTAATCATTAATGTTCTTGTTAAGAAATATTGATATGAAGACGGTGAAGAAAGTCACAACCCCGACTAGACGCCACCTGCCATTCCAGACATTTTTATCCCAATAGCCTGGCGTATATACACACTTGCAAACCTCCGTGTATATTATATATTCTTATTAAATGCAATTCAATGTTATTTTCAATATTTATGCCGGCGTTTCAACACTCACGTAATGTAATCGGAAAATTCGCATCGAAGCTCATCATTACTGTCCTCTTTTAGTGGACATTATCATGACATTTTCAAATTTCGTGTTGTGTTTAACTACGTAAACACAATCCTGTGGAATATGATTAATGTTTCGTATTGTGTAGCAGCAGGGAATGAGGTATGACTTCAGGGGGTGTGCAGAGATATATATATATACCGCTTTGTATAGCGGCCACTGAGGGTGGGGTACTGTGCATTCCTTCCAACCTGAGTCCAATCGTTATCGACTAGTGGTTGGTAATCTCGGAGTAGTGTCCTCAGAGTTGTACTCTCAGAGTTGTACCCTCAAAGTTGTACTCGCACATTTGTAGCCTTGAGTGCTGAGCTGTGGCTTACAGATTCAGCTATTTAATCAACTAATTCTTTATTCAACAAACATATCAATCTTGATCATTTCACAGTGCATGTTAGTATTCCATTTGTAAAACACATCGTTTATCAAAGACACAGAACCTTAAACTACATAAACATGCTGATACAAATATTATGAAACTGCGCTACATGAGTGTCCGCAGATGAGCACAGTACAGCTCAGGTTAGCCAGTGGTCACTGCTGCTGTACTCCACACTAGAGCTATGAGGTACCCTACCAGCTCAGGTTAGCCAGTGGTCACTGATGCTGTACTCCACACTAGAGCCATGAGGTACCCTACCAGCTCAGGTTAGCCAGTGGTCACTGCTGCTGTATTCCACACTAGAGCTATGAGGTACCCTACCAGCTCAGGTTAGCCAGTGGTCACTGCTGCTGTACTCGACACTAGAGCTATGAGGTACCCTACCAGCTCAGGTTAGCCAGTGGTCACTGCTGCTGTACTCCACACTAGAGCTATGAGGTACCCTACCAGCTCAGGTTAGCCAGTGGTCACTGCTGCTGTACTCGACACTAGAGCTATGAGGTACCCTACCAGCTCAGGTTAGCCAGTGGTCACTGATGCTGTACTCCACACTAGAGCTATGAGGTACCCTACCAGCTCAGGTTAGCCAGTGATCACTGATGCTGTACTCCAC
>WNWK01015084.1:0-49016 GCA_009830355.1 Cherax destructor
AACCCAGGACAGCATGGGTTTAGAGCAGGCCGCTCCTGTCTGTCCCAACTACTGGACCACTACGACAAGGTCCTGGATGCTCTTGAAGATAAACAGAATGCAGATGTTATATACACAGATTTTGCAAAAGCCTTTGACAAGTGTGACCATGGTGTAATAGCACACAAAATGCGTGATAAAGGAATAACAGGAAAAGTTGGTAGATGGATTTATAATTTCCTAACACGTAGAACACAAAGAGTAGTAGTCAACAGAGTAAAGTCTGAGGCAGCTACTGTGAAAAGCTGTTCCACAAGGCACAGTACTTGCTCCCATCCTATTCCTCATCCTCATATCAGACATTGACAGGGATATAAGCCACAGTGCTGTGTCTTTCTTTGCAGATGACACCCGAATCTGTATGACCGTATCCACCGTTGAAGACACTGCAAGACTCCAAGCAGACATAAACCAAATCTTTAAATGGGCTGCAGAAAACAATATGAAGTTCAATGATGAGAAATTTCAATTACTCAGATACGGAAAACGTGAAGAAATTAAAATCTCATCGGAGTACAAAACTAATTCCAACCACACAATAGAGCGAAAAACTAATGCCAAAGACCTGGGAGTGATTATGTCAGAGGATCTCACCTTCAAGGACCATAACAATGTAGCAATTGCATCTGCTCGAAAAATGACAGGATGGATAATGAGAACCTTCAAAACCAGGGATGCCAAGCCCATGTTGACACTTTACAGATCGCTTGTTCTATCTAGGCTGGAATATTGCTGCACACTAACTGCACCTTTCAAGGCGGGTGAAATTGCTGACCTTGAAAATGTGCAGAGAACCTTCACCGCACGCATAAGTGCGATAAACCACCTCGACTACTGGGAACGCTTGAAGTTCCTAAACCTGTACTCTAGAACGCAGGCGGGAGAGATACATTATTATATACACATGGAAAATTCTCGAGGGCTTAGTACCAAACTTGCACACAAAAATCACTCCGTACGAAAGCAAAAGACTCGGCAGGCGATGTAACATCCCCCCAATGAAGAGCAGGGGTGCCACTAGCACGTTGAGGGACAACACAATAAGTGTGAGGGGCCCAAGATTGTTCAACTGCCTCCCAGCATACATCAGGGGGATTACCAACAAGCCCCTGGCTGTCTTCAAGCAGGCACTGGACAGGCACCTCAAGTCGGTACCTGATCAGCCGGGCTGTGGTTCGTATGTTGGACTGCGTGCGGCCAGCAGTAACAGCCTGGTTGATCAGGCTCTGGTCCAACAAGAGGCCTGGTCACAGACCGGGCCGTGGGGGCGTTGACCCCTGGAATTCTCTCCAGGTAGACTCCAGGTAGACAGGGCTCTAGCAGTATCTACTCTTACATCAATGTTTAATTTTATTAAGAGTAAGGTTTATAATTCTCATAGGTATGAGGACATTAACAATAAAATATTGTTTGACAGAATGGAGGATCTGGTGTTGACCCTAGCATTCCCTTGAGTCGTCTACTAGCTCAAAGCTACAGTTACAGCTCTGACAGTTCAATTTCACCACATGCCCCACTGACTCCTCGTACAGCCTCTCAGGTTAGTATGATAAGTTTTGCAATGTAGTATTTTGTATAGCTTGCCAGATGTGGAGCCATAGTTAAGATTGCCAAGGATATTTTTTAAAACAGCATAAATTATTTTTCTTGTTACCTTGGTCGTGTTGGCAAATAGATGCAGGATATTCAGAAGTAGAAAATTCTTAAGTTTAGTATAAAAGGTTGGGAAAGTCTGTAACTAGTTTGCATGTTGTAAATTAAAATTAGTCACCCAGTTATTACTGTGGTAACCTCTACTTAGTTTAATTATAATCTTTTAATGTCAGTATAAAAAAAATTGCATAATTTAAATTACCATATGCCCCAAAATGTAAAGTAAATTAGATGTATGTATTCATTTAACTTCTTCCTACGTGTATTATATATTTTTTACACATTGGCAGTCTCCCACTGAGGTAGGGTGACCCTAAAAAGAAACTTTCACCATCATTGACACTTTGCAAAGGCGCTCAGTTATGACAGCCAATATCCCAAACCCCTCCTTTAAAGTGCAGGCATTTTATTTCCCACGTATACAGGACTCAAATCTGGCTAACTGGTTTCCCTGAATCCCTTCACAAAATATTACTCTGCTCACACTCAAACAGCTCGTTGAGTCCCTAAAACCATTAGTCTCCATTCACTCCTATCTAACACGCTCACACATGCTTGCTGGAAGCCCAAGCCCCTCGCCCACAAAACCTCCTTTACCCCTTCCCTCCAACCTTTCCTAGGACGACCCCTACCCTACCCTGCCTTCCTTCCACTACAGATTTATACGCTTTCCAAGTCATTCTACTTTGTTCCATACTCTAAATGACCAACCATATATATATATATATATATATACACGAGTTACATCTGGGCACCTCTACAGAGTGATTGTGGATGATTGTGGATGAGTTGAAAGTTTTTTTTTTGGTCATCCTGCCTTGCTGGAAGAAGCTGGTGTTGAAAAAAATTGTTTAAACTAGCACTGGTATTTTTAACTTTTTGTAAATTATTTACTGGAATGTTTGTCTAAACTACACAATTTTTCCTAAACCCTTTTTAATTAGGGAAATGGTTATTATATTGTCAATTGTAAATCATGCCTACCTACATTACCTGAACTAACTTGTAAACTGTTTGCGGACCACATTTGCAGTTAAAAAGAGTAGGGAAGTTAATAGATGGGGAGCTGGAGGTATTGGGTAGATGGCAGGAATATTTTGAGGAACTTAAATGTCGATGAAAAAAAGGGAGGTGGTAATTTCATGTACTGGCCAGGGAGGTACATCGTTTAGGAGTGAAGAAGAGCAGGATGTGAGTGGGGGGGAGGTGCGTGAGGCATTACGTAGAATGAAAGGGTGTAAAGCAGCTGGAACTGACGGGATCATGACAGAACTGTTAAAAGCAGGGGGATAGTGCTGGAGTGGTTGGTATTTTTTTTTAATAAATGTATGAAAGAGGGGAAGGTACCTAGGGATTGGCAGAGAGCATGTATAGTTCCTTTATATAAAGGGAAGGGGGATAAAAGTGTAAAAATTATAGGGGAATAAGTTTACTGAGTATACCAGGTAAAGTGTATGGCAGGGTTATTATTGAAAGAATTAGAGGTAAGACAGAGAGTAGGATTGCAGATGAGCAAGGAGGCTTTAGAGTGGGTAGAGGATGTGTAGATAGTGTTTACAGTGAAGCATATATGTGAATAGTATTTAGATAAAGGTAGAGAAGTTTTTATTGCATTTATGGATTTAGAAAAGGCATATGATAGTGGATAGGGGAGCAATGTGGCAAATGTTGCAAGTGTATGGAATAGGTAGTAAGTTACTGAAGGCTGTAAAGAGTTTTTGAGGATAGTGAGGCTCAGGTTAGGGTGTGTAGGAGAGGAAAAGATTACTTCCCGGTAAAAGTAGGTCTTAGACAGGGATGTGTAATGTCACCATGGTGGTTTAATATATTTATAGATGGGGTTGTAAAAGAAGTAAATGCTAGGGTGTTGGGGAGAGGGGTGGGATTAAATTATGGGGAATTAAATGCAAAATGGGAATTGACAGTTACTATTTGCTGATACTGTGCTTATGGGAGATTCTAAAGAAAAGTTGCAAAGGTTAGTGGACGAGTTTGGGAGGGTGTGTAAAGGTAGAAAGTTGAAAGTGAACATAGATAAGAGTAAGGTGATGAGGGTATCAAATGATTTAAATAAAGAAAAATTGGATATCACATTGGAGAGAGGGATTATGGAAGAAGTAAATGTTTTCAGATATTTGGGAGTTGACGTGTCAGCGGATGGGTTTATGAAGGATGAGGTTAACCATAGAATTGATGAAGGAAAAAAGGTGAGTGGTGCGTTGAGGTATCTGTGGAGACAAAAAACGTTATCCATGAAGGCAAAGGGAATGTACGAAAGTATAGTGGTACCAATACTTGTATGGGTGTGAAGCATGGGTTGCAAATGCTGCAGCAAGGAGGAGGCATTGGAGGCAGTGGAGATGTCCTGTCTAAGGTGTAAATATTATGCAGAAAATTCAGAATGTGGAAATTAGGAGAAGGTGTGGAGTTACTAAAAGTACAGTGGTACCTCGGTTAACGAAATTTTTTCGTTCCAGAATGCTGTTCAAGTGCCATTACCAAATGAATTTATCCCCATAAGGAATGATGTAAAATAGACTAGTTCTTTTTAGACCTCCAAAAACTTACAAAAGCATTTAAAAAATACATAAAAGGGCGAGTTTGGGGACCATCGTTAACTGAGGTACCACTGTACATGTATTTGTCAGAGGGCTGAAGAGGGGTTGAGGTGGTTTGGTCATTTAGAGAGAATGGATCAAAGTAGAATGACTTGGAGAGCGTATAAATCTGTAGGGGAAGGAAGGTGGGGTAGGGGTCGTCCTAGAAAAGGTTGGAGGTAAGGGGTAAAGGAGGTATTGTGGGCGAGGGGCTTGGACTTACAGCAAGCTTGTGTGAGCGTGTTGTATATGAGTGAGTGGAGACGAATGGTTTTTGGGACATGACGATCTGTTGGAGTGTGAGCAGGGTAACATTTTGTGAAGGGATTCAGGAAAACCAGTTAATTGATTTAGTTGGACTTGAGTCCTGGAAATGGGAAGTACAATGCCTGCACTTTAAAGGAGGGGTCTGGGATAGTGACAGCTGGGAGGGACTATTCTCAGATGTCGTATCTGAGCGCCTCTGCGAATACAGTAATTATGTACGAGTGTGGTGGAAGTGTTGAATGATGAAAGTATTTTCTTTGGGGATTTTCTTTCTTTTTTGGTTCACCCTGCCTTGGTGGAAGATGGCCGACTTGTTGGGGGGGGGAAAAAAAAAAATTACCAAATATGTAAATGCCTAGTTAGTGTGAATAAGATTAAAACAGAAGTTGATAAAGGACTTGTGAAACATTTGGGTATCTTTATTCTGGAAACTTTTTACCACGGTGGCTTCAGTTCAGTACAGAGAAAGGTGGAAAATGAAGCCATTGTGAAGTTTCAAGAATAAAGATGCTCAAATGTTGCAAAAGTCTAGTTCCCCCATTCTCTGGGACACTTGTCCTTGTCTACTTTGCCTGCCAGGCACATTACAGGAGGGGCACCTATCAGCTTTTAGCCATCTCCATTTTTCCGCTCTGCAGATAATTCTTTTAACGGTTTTAATGGGAAGCTGGTTACAGAACCTAGGTGGGGGTGTGGGT
Organism: Cherax destructor; assembly: GCA_009830355.1. Taxonomy (NCBI): domain Eukaryota; kingdom Metazoa; phylum Arthropoda; class Malacostraca; order Decapoda; family Parastacidae; genus Cherax; species Cherax destructor. The sequence continues at coordinate 5,255 of WNWK01015084.1, forward strand.
GTCCTGCTCTGCTGGGTCTTAGCAAAGGAGTCCACCTGATCTAATTGGGAACTTCTAGCTACTGTTTCTATTTACAAAGAAACTCCTGTTCTTTTTTCTTTCATCGCCTAGCTTTGAGCAACAAATATTCCGCATATATCGGGAAGTCAGGCTTAATATGGCACAAGTTGTCAGTGGCCCTGGTAAATCCAACAATGTCTCATTTATCAGTTAAGAGTATTTGGCCATCAGGTTAAAATTTCTTGCACTTGGTGAATGTTTAGACAAATTGCAGAAATTTGGAAAGTTTTTCAGGTATGTGGCCATAATAATGTTTTCAGCTATCTGGGAGATAGCCCACCTTCAAGTGGATCTAGTGGTTCTCGGCATTCTTTTGGTTACTCTCCAGTCCCAGCAAGTATTGCTCACAGAGTGAGAGCCTCCACTACCAGGTATTTCACAAACATCTTACTTATTTACCAGATTTTTAATTTAAGTATTCTTTGCCATCTAATTGCTAGTTTTGAGTGAATCTCCACAATTTTTTCAATGTGTATTTGTGGTGTAGAAATTCAGTTTTAACTGGGTTCTATATACAGTGGTACCCCTGTTTACGATGGTCTCCAAACTCACCCTTTTATGTAAGTTTATTTTTTTAAATGCTTTTTTAAGTATTTTTGGGGGTGTAAAAGGACTAGTCTATTTTACATTATTCCTTATGGGGATAATTTCGTTTGGTAATGGCACTTGAACAGCATTCTGGAACAAAAAAAATATCGTAAACCGGGGTACCACTGTACGTACGTACATTATGTAATAAAGGAGAAGAATCATTGGTAAGCCTTGGCATAGTTTTACTTTAACCAGTTCCTCTGATATTTTTGCAGTGAACCTGGGAGTCCAACGATGGAAGATGCCATTCTTATGGGTTGTCAAGATGCTAATGCATTTTGCCATGAAGCAAATGCCAATAAAATAAATGACATAACAATTGCTGACCTTGTAGTAAGTACTGTAGTTCTTTCCATTTAAAGTTGAGCATGATTCTTAAGGTATTTATTATTTTGCAACGTTACTAAATTATCTTTACCACTGAACAAAATAGGCTTTATAAAAAGTATCTCATGCTAGTAGTGTAGCTATGACAAAAATTTAAGATTGACATAATGTACAGTGGGTTCTGTCCAGTCTGAATGTCAGCTGTTCATTGAGGATGGGTAGTCTTCAACCAGGAATCCCCTCAAGGGAAGTTCCTTGATGCTGGTGAGGGGCTGTTGATCTAGGGAATTGGATCTGTGCTCTAATTACCTAAATTAATCCTTTATTCCTTCCATACACTCCTCCCCACAGGCCTGTATACATTGTAAATCAGTGACATACTAATAATAAAACAAATTTTATTTTTTCAATTTTACATAGAAGTGCAAGGAGAGCCATTGACATGCCATGCCATGGCATTAGGGGCAGCTTAATCTCTAATTGCTTATAGACTATGTACATAGTATTGGAGAAATTGATTGAGTTTGACTTGTTTAAATATTGTTCAGATTACAATATGATATTTCATTGTTCAATTTACATTGAGGTGATACTACATTGTAACAAGTGTTTAGTAGGATGGTATTTAATAGTAAAAATTGAAATTATCTTAAGGAAAATAACATTTAGCATTTTTAAAAGTAATTTACAGAATGCATATTTAGTTTAGGGTGTGTAGGTGGTAATATAATAGTAACAATAGTAAAAATGGAAATTATCTTGTAGGAAAATAACAGTAATTTTTGAGGGAGTATTTAGTTAAGGGTGAGTAGGTGGTTTTTGAGAAGTCTTAAAATGATTTTCAGATGAGGTTATTTTAGTATTTACTGGTAATGAATTTCAGATTCTGGGCCCCTTTATGTGCATAGAATTTTTACATAGGTTGATATGGACACTGGGTATGTCAAAAAGTGATCTGTGCCTTTTGTTGTGGTCATGAGTCCTATTGAAGTTGGTGAGGAGAATTTTGAGCAGAGGGTTTATATTAGTAGAGTTCTATATATGTAATAGGCACAATAATAAGTGTGAATGTTCTTTATGGTGAGTAGTTTTAGGTTTTTGAATATTGGTGGAGTATGCTGTCTAGAGTGAGAATTTATTCTGACTGCAGCCTTTTGCTGGGTTGAGTGGTCTAAGGTGATTTACTGTTGTTGATCCCCATGCACAGATTCCATAGGTGAGATAATGGTAGATGAGTGAGTGATAGTGCAAGGAGAGCTGATTGAGGCACATAGCATATCTTTGATATTATGCCTACTGTCTGAGATTTTCTTGGAAATTTGTTGTACATGTATGTGTTTGGAATTTTAGGCTACTGTCAATGTGGATTCCTAGGAATTTTCCCTCAGAGTCTTGTGATAAGTGAACTATTGAGCGTTATGTCAAGTGGAACATTTGTTTCTCTATTTCCAAACTGTATGAAGTAGGTCTTGTCAGTATTAAGAGTAAGCTTATTAGTCGTCGTCCATGTTGATATTTTCTGTAATTCGGCATTGACGGTGTTGACCAGTATGACTGGATTTGTGAGAGAGAAGACATACGTTGTCATCTGCAAATAATATGGGTTTGAGTAGTTGTGATGCATTCGGTAGGTTTTTTATTTTATTATTAACACATCGGCCGATTCCCACCAAGGCAGGGTGGCCCGAAAAAGAAAAACTGGAATCATTCACTCCATCACTGTCTTGCCAGAGGGGTGCTTTACACTACAGTTATAAAACTGCAACATTAACACCCCTCCTTCAGAGTGTAGACACTGTACTTCGCATCTCCAGGACTTAAGTCCGGCCTGCCGGTTTCCCTGAATCCCTTCATAAATGTTACTTTGCTCACACTCCAACAGCACGTCAAGTATTATAAACCATTTGTCTCCATTCACTATCAAATACGCTCACACATGCTTGCTGGAAGTCCAAGCCCCTCGCACACAAAACTTCCTTTACCCCCTCCCTCCAACCTTTCCTAGGCCGACCCCTACCCTGCCTTCCCTCCACTACAGATTTATACACTCGAAGTTATTCTGTCTCGTTCCATTCTCTCTACATGTCCGAACCACCTCAACAACCCCTCCTAAGCTCTCTGGATAATAGTTTTGGTAATCCCGAACCTCCTCCTAATTTCCAAACTTCGAATTCTCTGCATTATATTCACACCACACATTGACCTCAGACATGACATCTCCACTGCCTCCAGCCTTCTCTTCGTTACAACATTCATCACCCATGCTTCACACCCATATAAGAGTGTTGGTATAACTATACTCTCATACATTCCCTTCTTTACTTCCATTGACAAAGTTCTTTGTCTCCACAGACTCCGAAGTGCTCCACTCGCCCTTTTTCCCTCATCAATTCTATGATTCACCTCATCCTTCATAGACCCATCTGCTGACATGTCCACTCCCAAATATCTGAATACATTCACCTCCTCCATACTCTCTCCCTCCAATCTGATATCCAGTCTTTCGTCACCTAATCTTTTTGTTATCCTCATCACCTTACTCTTTCCTATATTCACTTTCAATTTTCTTCTTTTACACACCCTACCAAATTCATCCACCAACCTCTGCAACTTCTCTTCAGAATCTCCCAAAAGCACAGTGTCATCAGCAAAAAGCAACTGTGACAACTCCCACTTTGTATTTAATTCTTTATCTTTTAACCCCACACCTCTTGCTAAGACCCTCGCATTCACTTCTCTTACAACCCCATCTATAAATATATTGAACAACCACGGTGACATCACACATCCTTGTCTAAGGCCCACTTTTACTGGGAAATAGTCCCCTTCCCTCCTACACACACTAACCTGAGCCTCACTATCCTCATAAAAACTCTTCACTGCTTTCAGTAACCTACCTCCTATTCCATACACCTGCAACATCTGCCACATTGCCCCCCTATCCACCCTATCATACGCCTTTTCCAAATCCATAAATGCCACAAAAAACTCTCTACCCTTATCCAAATACTGTTCACCTATGTTTCACTGTAAACACTTGGTCTACACACCCCCTACCTTTCCTAAAGCCCCCTTGTTCATCTGCTATCCTGCTTTCTGTCTTACTCTTAATTCTTTCAATAATAACTCTACCATACACTTTACCAGGTACACTCAACAGACTTATTCCCCTATAATTTTTGCACTCTTTTGTCCCCTTTGCCTTTATACAAAGGAACAATACACGCTCTCTGCCAATCCCTAGGTACCTTACCCTCTTCCATACATTTATTAAATAATAGCACCAACCACTCCAAAACTATATCCCCACCTGCTTTTAATATTTCTATCTTTATCCCATCAATCCCAGCTGCCTTACCCCCTTTCATTCTACCCACTGCCTCACGAACTTCCCCCACACTCACAACTGGCTCTTCTACACTCCTACGGTAGGTCATTGATGTAAATGAGGAATAGGAGTGGACCCAGGACACTTCCTTGAGGGACTCGGGCTGTAATTTGTTGTGTGGAAGGGGTCGCTCCATTTGTGCACATGTATTGGCTTCTGTTACTAAGGTATGACTAGGTAGTTGAGTGGATGACCTCTTATACCATAGTGTGCTAATTTTGTGAACAGTAAATCATGGTCGACTGTATCAAAAGCTTTGCGTAGGTCAATGAAGATTCCCAGTGGGACTTCTCAAGTGCGGTGTATATTAACTCTAGCATGTGTATAATGGCATCATTTGTGCTCTTGTTGGTCCTGAATCCAAACTGACAGGGGTTGAGTACGTTGTGCGAGATGAGGTAGGAATAGATCCGTCTATGAATTAATTTTTCGAAGATTTTAGAAAGCAGTGGTAAATTAGATATTGGTCTATAATTATTCAAGTCTGTTTGATCACCACCTTTGTGTATCGGGGTCACCCTTGCTATTTTAAGAATTGCTGGTTAGGTAGAAGTTTCAATGGATTTATTAAAGTGTTGCAATAATTGGTGACAGTACCTGTGAAGCTTTTTTTGTACATAAAAGGTGTTTTTAAGGGTGTTGATTATGAGCGAGACTTCTATTGGGTTGGTAGGAGCTAGGAATAGTGAATCTGGGTAGGTGTTGGTAAGGTAGTCTGTTGGACGGGTGTTCGAGCTTAGAATTTTACTCTAGATTCTTTCCTTTGGTGGAGAAGAAAACATAGTCTGTTTGCTGTCTCAGTTGGTGAGAGTAGGGGTTCATCTATTTTTGATAATTTGATGGTATTGTTTTTGGTCTTTTTACTTCCTAGAATTGCAGATAGGGTGTGCCAGGTCTTTCATGTAACCTTTCATGTTATGTAGTCTGTTCTCATAATACAATTTTTTTTGACCTTATCAGGCTGGTACATAGGAGTATAACAATTGCTTGTACATGCCAAAAGCCCCTTTATATGCAGAGCATTTCGGGCAAACTAAAGATTAATAATGCAATAACATTGCAAAATTGTACATATGGTCATTAGGCGAGTTACGAAGAATACAAGAAAATTGAATATTCTATTAGTTCATGTTATATGGCTTTAAGTTTGGTAGAAAAGAATTAGTTTTGATTATTAACCTTAGGTGGACACAATGGAATGATTACCATTACATTTGAGATGATTACAAATATTGAGAGTAAGCATATATTGATTATGATTTACCTATGTTCATATTATGGAAATGCATGTAGTTTGTTACATATTTATTTATGATGGGCTAGGATAGGTTTAGAGGATAGTGTTTTCTAATTGAAGTTTTAAAAATGGTAGCTGAGCCAGTGGTTCTGGAGATTTCTGGCAGAGTAACAGATTTTGGGTCCTTTTATGTATACGTACATTGGTTTTGTAAAGATTTAACCTGACATGGGGAATGTCAGATTTTGGTCTAGTATTGTGTCCATGGGTCCTATTGCAACTGGTAAGAAAGTGCTTTGGGTCAGGATTTGTTTACCTGGAGAGAATTCCAGGGGTCAACACCCCTGCGGCCCAGTCTGTGACCAGGCCTCATGTTGGCCTAGAGCCTGATCAACCAGGCTGTTACTGCTGGCCGCACGCAGTCCAGCGTACGAGCCACAGCCTGGCTGGTCAGGTACCGACTTTAGGTGCCTGTCCAGTGCCTGCTTGAAGACAGCCAGGGGTTTGTTGGTAATCCCCCTAATGTATGCTGGGAGGCAGTTGAACAATCTTGGGCCCCTGACACTTATTGTGTTGTCCCTCAACGTGCTAGTGGCACCCCTGCTTTTCATTGGGGGGATGTTACATCACCTGCCGTGTCTTTTGCTTTCGTAGGGAGTGATTTTCGTGTGCAAGTTTGGTACTAATCCCTCAAATTTTCCACGTGTATTGATTGTTCACAAATGTAGTTTGCACAGTAGTACGAGTGAATGTTTTGTATAGTGAGTAGGTTAAGGTCTTTGAAAAGTGGAGGGGGGATAGTTGTCGTCTAGCTGTGGATTGTGTGATCATTCGCACTGCAGCTTTTTGTTGGGTGCTTATTGCCTTTAGGTGATTTGTCGTTGTGGAGCCCCAGGCACAAATTGCATAGGTGAGGTAGGGGTAGATCAGTGAATAGTATAGTGTAAGTAGGGTGTTTGTGGTACATTGTAATGTATCTTTGAAAGGATGCCAACTGTTTCTTTTTTTTGTTGGATATGGGCGTTGAATTTTAGGTTGCTGTCAAAGTGTACACCCAGGAATTTTCCCTTATGTTTAGCAATGAGGATGTTAAGCATAGTTTAATTGGACCTCGCTTGCTCTACTCCCAAACATAATGTTAAAGGTTTTGTCTATATTCAGTGTAAGTTTGAGTCATCCAGGTTGCTATTTTTGTATGTAGAAAGTCCCTTGTTATGCAAGCATTTTTTGGACAAATTGGGTAAATTGTCCCACGATGCGAGCCACACAAGTAGACCGATACTCGTGTACCCATTTTACTGATGGGTGAACAGGGATAGCAGGTATCTTACGGAAACGTCCTGATGTTTTCCCAAAACTGGGATCGATCCCCGGACCTCAGTGTGCAAGCTGAGTGCGCTAGTGGTCGAACTGGAACACCTTTCAAGGTGGGTAAGGTCTTCCAGGAGAAGGCCGCATAATCAATGTTTTGGGAATCTCGTGCCTTAACCCTTTCAGGGTCGGGACTCATGATCTCAAACTTGCTCTCAGGGTTGGAAAATTAAAAAAAAAAAAAAATTTCCAAAGGTAAAATCAGTTACAAAATTTGATGGAAAACTTGTGGAATTACTCTTGCAAAGTTAGTGGTCTTGGCGATATTTATGCATAAGTGATTTTTGCCTACTTTGCACCCTATTTTGGCCAATTTCATTGTTCCAGTTGACCAAACTCTTGCTAGTATTCCTTCTATTGAGTACAAGAAAATGCCCAGTTACCTATTTCAGCTACCCAATAGTGATCAGAAATTGGTAATTTGGCCAATTTTACAATTCAAAAATTGCAAATTTAAAAATAGGGTCTAGAATAAACACTACATTCCTGGCACTAAAAAAATTTCCTCTTTTCCTTAGTAGTGTCTCCAGGCCCCTTTTATATTATGTTTGCTTTCCATTTTGAATTTTTATTCACTAAATTTAGTGTTATGCAGACTGTTGCATTATTGTAATAATTTTATAAATGTCAGTACCTTCCTGAATGTATTAGCTGGCCAGTTGAACGCGTACTCTGGAATATCGGCAAGAATCTTAAATTTCCACTACTTTGAGCTTAGTTTCAAACTATACATTGTCCTGAAACTAATGAACTATAAAAACCATACAAAAATAGTGAAGGTGCTGTTTTAAATCAAAAACACTTGAATTTTTTTCTCAAGTACTGCATGATGCAGGATTTTTGTGGTGCACACCTACCACATAGTTCTATTCTCTTGTATCTAGACAAATTTTTCACTCGGCTTATCAGTGAACTGAGCTCATGGCATAGTACAATGGGACCGACCCTGGCTTCAAAGCCATAGTACAACGGGACACATTTCAATTTTTTCAATTCAACTTTATTTCTGATATTACAAAGTGGGGTTTACATATTTTATGGTTTTTTGTACATTTTATGAAATAATTATTACAAGAAGGCCAATCGTATGCCTAGGTTAGACAATTGTAGTGATTAACTAGGTTTACAAAATTGAGGTAGTTCAAAATATTTAAGAATTTAACAATTAGTTTATATATTAATGGAGGCTGGAGGCTGTGGAGATGTCCTGTCTAAGGGCAATGTGTGGTGTAAATATGCAGAAAATTCGGAATGTGAAAATTAGGAGGTATGGAGTTACTAAAAGTATTTCAGAGGGCTGAAGAGGGCTTGAGGTGGTTTGGTCATTTAGAGAGAATGGATCAAAGTAGAATGACTTGGAGAGCGTATAAATCTGTAGGGAAAGGAAGGCGGGGTAGGGGTCGTCCTAGAAAAGGTTGGAGGGAAGGGATAAAGGAGGTATTGTGGGAGAGGGGCTTGGACTTCCAGCAAGCATGTGTGAGCGTGTTAGATAGGAGTGAATGGAGACAAATGTTTTTTGGGACATGACGATCTGTTGGAGTGTGAGCAGGGTAACATTTTGTGAAGGGATTCAGGGAAACCAGTTAATTGATTTAATTGGACTTGAGTCCTGGAAATGGGAAGTACAATGCCTGCACTTTAAAGGAGGGGTCTGAGATAGTGACAGCTGGGAGGGACTTTTCTCAGCTGTCGTATCTGAGCTCCTCTGCAAAGACAGTGATTATGTATGTGTGGTGAAAGTGTTGAATGATGATGAAAGTATTTTCTTTTTGGGGATTTTCTTTCTTTTTGGGTTACCCTGCCTCGGTGGGAGACGGCCGACTTGTTGAAAAAAAAAAATTAATGGAAATGGTGCCGTTTTGGCATGATAGTTTCTATATTGGAGTGTCTTAGGCAAACTTATGACTAGCTTAAGAATTATGAAGCAATAGTTGTATTAGAATTTTGTTTACAGTAGTGTGTAATTTAAGGGGAATCACAGATATCAATAAGTGTTCAGTGTAGAGGTGCTACATGTGGATTCTGTAGCTTGTGTAGAATAATTCTACCTGACACTATTGGCCATATGCAGATATCTCCTTAGGGAGTAGCAAACACATAAGACATTTTTTTCTGAAGCCATGGTTATAATTAATTGTGCTTGTAGGAATCTTTGAAATTTGTGATATTTTTGGACATTTACTATTATGTATATGGTTCAATTGATGCAGTTGATATCTTAGTGGTTAAGAACTGTATATTGATTTGACTGCATTATTGAATTGTAATTTTGGGTAGGGAGTATTAGTGCATATGGTTTTAAGTTACCTAAATCAAAATTGCTGAACTGACTCATTTGTTATGGACTGGGTTGTGGGGCATTGACCCTCGAAAAACCCTCGAGGTATTAGTGACTGCCAAAGATAAAATAAGACTACTTGCATTGTGGAAATAATTTAAAACTATAAATTGGAGGATGCAGCTGTTTATTTCTTTAACGAGTGTAAAATCTAATCTTAAAATTAGGATGAAATATAAAAATTAACACTGGTTGGATGGAATCTGTTTCTTCCAGGGCTGGGTTTTATCAAATTTACAGGAATAAAAGATATATTAAAAGGATTCTCTGCTACCAGTGTTTCCACTTTAAAATTTTAAACAATGGGGTAAAGGTTAAATGTTTTAAAGATGAAAATGTTAACCTGATATAAAAAAAATATTTGCAGAGTTCATTGAGCCTTGGTGGTGGTTGCAACAGCAGCACATCTAGTCAAGGGAATCTTCGTTCTGTTGATGGCTTGACACGTGGTGGTGCTGGCATTACCAGTAACCCTCTGAATATAAATCAGCAACCATTACCAAATGCACTTATTGCCTTGCAACAGCAGCAGTTGGGAAACATGGGCACTATTAATAGCAACACTGCAAATGGCTCAATTGGGTCCCATGCACAGTTATCCCAAGGTTAGTGACATTGTATATGTTTTGAGGCATTAAAATGTTTAACTCAAAGCTTAATTCATAAAATTGCTGTATAACCCCTGTGGTTTAGTGCTTCTATTTGATTATAATAATAATAATTCATAAAATTGATGGGTGGATCATGATAGGGCTATCCAATCAGTTGTGGTTTAAAGAGTTGAAAATGTGAAAAGGTGGTTTACAATCTACAGAATTATCTATTGGGAATGAATCAGAGCACTTGCAATGTACTCCCTGGAATGGAAATTAGATATACTTTTTTCATTGGGTTTTCTGCCAAGGCAGGGTGACCCAAACAAGACTTGTGAGCATTCATTTACCCTTAGAGTGCAGGCACTACCCTTTCCACCTTTCACTAATCTGGCTAACTGATTTCCCTGATTTCTTCTTATAAGTTACTTTAATCTGCTAATGTTAAGATTTGTTGGTAATTTTTATAAAATGAGTGCCTAGACATTTTTTTGTTTTGAACAGGTGTAGATTTGACTAGCTTGGCTCAGCTGCAAAATGCATGGTTAACAACTCAACTCTTTCCTAATTTGATTGATGGATCGAACATTTTGAGTGGAGATTCCAAATCTGCTGGCCCTCTAGTTAGCCTTCTGACAAATCCCACTGATCCATACTCTATTGAAAAAGCTGCAAAGTTGCACAGAAATGCTGCTGGTAAGCATGAATTTTGGTTAGTAACATAGCTATATACTTGCATCCAATGACTTGGAAGGAATTATGGAAACTGTTTATGGATTGAGAGTAATTGGTATGCCTTGATATCCTTTCTGTAGAAAAATTAGTATTTATTGAAGCTAATTTAGTTAATTTTTATTATGAACACTTGAATGAATAATTGGGCTTCATAAATCAAATAAATCCAATTTACTTTTTTTATATAATTACAGCAGTATTTTATCCTTTGTATATTTTCTTGATCATGTTAACTCTTATGTACTGTATAGAGTAAATTGAGCTTAAGTAACTGATCTTGATGACCATATCAGATGTATGGGAAGTTTGATGTGAACTAGTCAGTACAGTATATAAAATATAGTAATAGTTTATTTGGACATGATACAAAGAATTACAATGGGTTATGAGGTGTACATGCCAAAAGCCCCTAATATGCAGGGCATTTTGGGCAAACTTAAAATTAACTTAAAACTAAATGGTAAGAATTTTAGTAAATAGTTTACAATGAGTAATAATAATAATAATATAATATTTTTATTTGGACATGATACAAAGAGGAGGAGGCAGTTAGGGTAAGATATAAACAACTATTGGAGGATAGATGGGCTAGTGAGAGTGTAGGCAATGGGGTTGAAAATGTATGGGGTAGATTTAAAAATGTAGTGTTAGTGTTCAGCAGAAGTTTGTGGTTACAGGCGAGTGGGTGCGGGAGGGAAGAGGAGCGATTGGTGGAATGATGATGTAAAGAGAGTAGTAAGGGAGAAAAAGTTAGCATATGAGAGGTTTTTACAAAGTAGAAGTGATGCAAGGAGGGAAGAGTATATGGAGAGAAAAAGAGGTTAAAAGAGTGGTGAAGCAATGTAAAGAGAGCAGATGAGAGAGTGGGTGAGATGTTATCAGCAAATTTTGTTGAAAATAAGAAAAAGTTTTGGAATGAGATTAATAAGTTGAGGAAGCCTAGAGAACAAATGGATTTGACAGTTTAAAATAGGAGAGGAGAGTTATTAAATGGAGAGTTAGAGGTATCGGGAAGATGGAGAGAATATTTTGAGGAGTTGTTAAATGTTGATGAAGACAGGGAAGCTGTGATTTCGTGTGTAGGGCAAGGAGGAATAACATCTTGTAGGAGTGTGGAAGAGCCAGTTGTGAGTGTAGGGGAAGTTCGTGAGGCAGTGGGTAGAATGAAAGGGGGTAAGGCAGCTGGGATTGATGGGATAAAGATAGAAATGTTAAAAGCAGGTGGGGATATAGTTTTGGAGTGGTTGGTGCTATTATTTAATAAATGTATGGAAGAGGGTAAGGTACCTAGGGATTGGCAGAGAGCGTGTATTGTTCCTTTGTATAAAGGCAAAGGGGACAAAAGAGTGTGCAAAAATTATAGGGGAATAAGTCTGTTGAGTGTACCTGGTAAAGTGTATGGTAGTTATTATTGAAAGAATTAAGAGTAAGACAGAAAGTAGGATAGCAGATGAACAAGGGGGCTTTAGGAAAGGTAGGGGGTGTGTAGACAAAGTGTTTACAGAGAAACATATAGGTGAACAGTATTTGGATAAGGGTAAAGATGTTTTTGTGGCATTTATGGATTTGGAAAAGGCGTATGATAGGGTAGATAGGGGGGCAATGTGGCAGATGTTGCAGGTGTATGGAATAGGAGGAAGGTTACTGAAAGCAGTAAAGAGTTTTTATGAGGATAGTGAGGCTCAGGTTAGTGTGTGTAGGAGGGAAGGGGACCTTTTCCCAGTAAAAGTGGGCCTTAGACAAGGATGTGTGATGTCACCGTGGTTGTTCAATATATTTATAGATGGGGTTGTAAGAGAAGTGAATGCGAGGGTCTTGGCAAGAGGTGTTGGGCTAAAAGATAAAGAAGCAAATACAAAGTGGGAGTTGTCACAGTTGCTTTTTGCTGATGACACTGTGCTTTTGGGAGATTCTGAAGAGAAGTTGCAGAGGTTGGTGGATGAATTTGGTAGGGTGTGTAGAAGAAGAAAATTGAAAGTGAATATAGGAAAGAGTAAGGTGATGAGGATAACAAAAAGAATAGGTGACGAAAGATTGGATATCAGATTGGAGGGAGAGAGTATGGAGGAGGTGAATGTATTCAGATATTTGGGAGTGGACATGTCGGCGGATGGGTCTATGAAGGATAAGGTGAATCATAGAATTGATGAGGGGAAAAGGGTGAGTGGAGCACTTCGGAGTCTGTGGAGACAAAGAACCTTGTCCATGGAAGTAAAGAGGGGAATGTATGAGAGTATAGTTATACCAACGCTCTTATATGGGTGTGAAGCATGGGTGATGAATGTTGCAACGAGGAGAAGGCTGGAGTCAGTGGAAATGTCATGTCTGAGGTCAATGTGTGGTGTGAATATAATGCAGAGAATTCGGAGTTTGGAAATTAGGAGGAGGTGCGGGATTACCAAAACGATTGTCCAGAGAGCTGAGGAGGGGTTGTTGAGGTGGTTTGGACATGTAGAGAGAATGGAACGAGACAGAGTGACTTCGAGTGTATAAATCTGTAGTGGAGGGAAGGCGGGGTAGGGGTCGGCCTAGGAAAGGTTGGAGGGAGGGGGTAAAGGAAGTTGTGTGCGAGGGGCTTGGACTTCCAGCAAGCATGTGTGAGCGTATTTGATAGGAGTGAATGGAGGCATATGGTTTTTAATACTTGACGTGCTGTTGGAGTGTGAGCAAAGTAACATTTATGAAGGGATTCAGGGAAACCGGCAGGCCGGACTTGAGTTCTGGAGATGGGAAGTACAGTGCCGGCACTCTGAAGGAGGAGTGTTAATGTTGCAGTTTTATAACTGTAGTGTAAAGCACCCCTCTGGCAAGACAGTGATGGAGTGAATGATGAAAGTTTTTCTTTTTCGGGCCACCCTGCCTTGGTGGGAATCCGCCGATGTGTTAATAAAAAAAAAATAAAAAAAAATTACATTTGGTTATTGAGATTACATGAGGTGTACATGCCAAAAGCCCCTAGTATGCAGGGCATTTTGGCCAGACTTAAAATTAACTTAAAACTAAATTGTAAGAATTTTTGTAGATAGTATACAATGAGTAAAGGTGAGTATTTAAGCTATGATATTTGAACATAGTTTTGTACTTTTGTCTTAATTATAAAATTAATTAAATCAGATTAAACAAATTAAAGCATTAATAATAATAAAATAAAAAGTTATGGTTGATAATTTATAAAAGTAAAGTTGCATATCTAAGTTATAAAGTTTGAATATAAGTTGAACATATCAATTAATTGTAGCAATTTATTGCAGCAATGCAACTAATTGAGTGAGATAACAATTTAAAACAATTTATTGCATTGCAGTTAGTTTGTGGTCATTATAATGTAAGTGTGAGAATAATTAGCTAAGTAAGTATTATTCATAACAGGTTTTACATTCATTCATTCGTTCATTCATACATTACATTGACTTGAATAGTCAGGTTTTACGTTAAGTGATTATTCTACTTTGCTGGGAATGGTTGATATGGAGCAATTAGCTTTGGGTGAGAAGGTGGTTTTTTAGCATCGTTTTGAATTGGGGTACAGGTAGGGTTTCTTTGGCAATGACAGGTAATGAATTCCAAATTTTCGTGCCTTTTATGTGCATCGAGTTTTTACATAGTGTTAGGTGGACACGGGGAACATCGAGGAGTGATCTGTGTCTAGTGAGTATTTAAGCTATGAAATTTGAACATAGTTTAGACATGACATTTTTTAAACAGTTTTATACTTTTCCCATAAAATTAATTAAATCAGATTGGACAAATTAAATCAATAATTTGTTGCAATAAAAAATTATATGGTCATTAGATGAGTTACAAGGCGCTCAAGGGTACATAAGGATACATGAGGTATAAGTTTCAACATTTGTACTAGATTATATTTGATAAACTATTTTTCTTTGAGCAATTAAGTAAGGGGTTTTGAGGCTAAATTGTAAGAATTATAGTAGTTTACATTATAAGTATAGTTGAGTATTTAAGCTATGAAATTTGAACATGACATTTTTGAAACACAATAGTTTTATACTTTTATATCATTTACAGTTTTATATGTCTACATAATAGAATTATTAAATCAGATTAAACAAATTAAATCAATTTGTTTTGCAATAACAGTTTATATGGTCATTAGATGAGTTACAAGGAGCACAAGGGTACAAGAGGATGGATTTCTTTATATTAGGTGGTTTATACATTATAAGACATAACATGGCATATACATTGAGGTATAAGTTTCAACATTTGTACTAGATTGTTTAATTATTTTTCTTTGAGCAATTTTGTAGGGGGTTGATGACCACTAGTTTTAAATAGGTAACTTTAAATCTTTGATATGGATAACTGCAGACATTCTCTAGGAAAGCTTACCTTAATGATATTGGTAAACAGCTGTATAACCTTGGAATTAACACTTATTATTGGCAAGCAATATTAAGGATTATATTTCTTTGCATAACTACAAAAGTGCACATTATAATTTTGATTTGTAACAGAAAGCCACTATCATGCTGCATTTCAGCAGACAAAGCTTACACAACTCTAATTGGCATTTACAAGTACATTAACACAGAGACAGAGGAAGGGTTATTTATAGGCAGGCAGACAGGGTACAAGAGATGTTGGGAAATGTGAGTAGTGGCTAGTGTGGTAGTAGAAAGGTGTCAGAAGAGGTAGGTAGGCAGTGAGCAGCATAATCAATGGGGAGGAGCATTGCATAGAGGCTACTGGGCCGTCAGGTCCTCATGCAGTGCTCTTCTTCCATATGACTGTTATCTCTACATTTGTCTACTACCTTACTACTACCACTACTACCACTACTCCTACATTTCCCACTCTGTACTCCCTGTCTGCCTACCTATAAATCCTTCCTCTGTCTCTGTGTGTTAGTGTGACTTTGTAAATGGTCCAAGTCGGGCCGAAACGTCGTCGTAAGCTCCTCTCTTTTATATGTGCGGGTTGTGTGTGTATATTTCTTTGCATAATTTACAATGTGTAATTATAATTTTGATTTGCTAAGTACAAAGAAAGCCACTATCATGCTGGGGCATTTCAGGCAGACTAAACCTAATGCTTAACAAACTACTTAATTCTAGGCATATATAACATAGTTTGAATTGAACATTGTTTTTCAGATGTCAAGAGGTAGTTAGTGGTTTAGCAGTAATTGAATTTATAATTGAGAAATTAACAGGTTGCAGTATTATATTTTGGCAGTTTACATAATGAGATTGAAACTATTTTAATTTTGAAATCTTAAAATATTTAGGAAATTTTGAGTTGGTGGCAATAATAGTTTGTGTGGTTAATTGTGGGAGATAAGGTGATTTCTAAGCAAGAGCCTTGAATTGGTGTGCAGGCAGGGCTTTTGTATGTTCAGGCAATAAATTCCAGATCTTGGGGCTCTTTGTGTAGCATTTTTGCATAGGGAGAGATGGACATGAGGGGATATCAGTGTTTTTCGTTTATGCAAGTGCATTCTGTTAGTTCTCAAGGAGTAGTTTGAGAGAAGGGTCAATCTTTTAGAATGTTGTGTATGTAGTAGGCACAATAATATGAGAGTATTTTGTATGTTAAGCAGGCTCAAGCTCTTAAATAGCAGTGGAGTGTGTTCCCTAGCACAGGAGTTTGTAATCAATCTCACAGCAGCTTTTTGTTGGAGTGTTAAAGGTTTAAGGTGATTTGCTGTGTTTGAACCCCATGCACAAATACCATAGGTGAGGTAAGGGTAGACGAGTGGTAAAGAGCAAGAAGTGCCATTTGAGGTACATAATACTGTATCTTGGAAAGGATGCCTACTGTTTTGGAGACTTTTTTGGAAATCTGCTGTATGTGGGTCTGAAATTTAAGACAGCAGTCAATGTGGAGCCCTAGAAATTTGCCATTAGTCTTGAAATGGGGGGAACCATTTACAGATATGTTTAGCTGATACACAGTATGAAGTAGGTTTTGTCGATATTGAGAGTAAGTTTGTCGTGATCCAAGTGGATATTTTTAGTAGCTCATTTAGTGTTTCTAAGTATGGTTTGGTTTAGGTGAGAGAAGACATAAAGTAATGTTAGTCTGCAAAAAAAAAAAAAGGTTGAAGTAGCTTAGAAGTATTGGGGAGGTCGTTGATGTAAATGAGAGTAGTGGTCCAAGGACACTACCCTGGGGAGACTCCAACAAGAACAGGTTGTGTGATGGAGGAAACACCATTTGTGTATACATACTGGTGTCTGTTGCTAAGATATGATTTTAGGTAATCGAGTGAGTGTCCTGTGACCTTGTAATGTTTGTCATAGGTGCGAGAGATCGTTGTTGAATGTATCAAATGCTTCCACCCCTTCCACTCCTTCCACCTGTTCTGTGTGTTAGTGTGACTTTGTAAATGGTCCAATTCGGGCCGAAACGTCGTCGTGGGCTCCTCTCTTTTTATATGTGCGGGTTGTGTGTATCAAATGCTTTCTGTAGGTCTATGAAGAGACCCATTGGATTTTTTTTTTCGAGCGCTGTATATAGAAGTTGAAGCATATGTATAATTGCATCATTTGTACTTTTGCTTGGCCTAAATCCAAACTGGCAGGAATTATGTTGTTGGATACTAAGTAGGAGTAAACTTGCTTGTGAATTATTTTTAAAAGATTTTAGTATGGGTTGTAACTGTTCAGTAGTATGTAAATTGTTGTGTTTGGTTTGTTTCTGAAGTGTGGTTGTGTACTTGCCTATGTGGTTGCAGGGGTAAAGTCACAGCTGGCCCCACCATTTTTTTTTATTGTATTTAATTTTTCAAAAGTGCAGAATATTTATGGGACAGCACTTTGTAAATCTAACAATTTCCCCCATTCTTGTTTTAAATTTGTGGTAACTGATTTGCTCCTTAAAAAGGAAATGGGAGAGAGAATAGTGCCTTTATGGTAGTGAATGAATATTGATCCTTGGAATTGAATCTACACTCCCCTTTGTCAAACCTGGGAAGATACTGTCTCAGGTGCTACATAACCTTGGTGGGTTTAGCAAGCTGCACCCCATTCTCCCTGTTTGAATCTAATAATAATTTACTTAGATTAAATTTAATGCAATGTATGATTGCCAGCTGTGTGTGATGCTACCTGCACTTGGAGTGGCCAGTTGCCAACTAGAATGCATAAAAACCCCATATACTCATGCAAGGCAAGTTATCACTTTTGTATATTTTTTTTTTTAAATTTGGTTGTGTATGTACTATTAGTGAATTTTCCTTTTTCCAAATTATGAAATTAGTGTTTTTTTCTTAGTGGCATAATTCATTTTTGGCTGCTGTGGCATATACTGAACCCACTGTAAGGAGTAAGATATTGGTGTTCTTACTGTAGATTTTACTTTTTTAGTTTGATGCATTCATACTTAATGTTCATTTCCTGCGTGTATAGATCTCGAGAACTGTAGATTTATTTGTTAATACGTATATATGTAAGTGGTTGGTAGGAGAGGGGATGGTTAGTAAGGCATGGTGGTGGGTGGGTAGCATGTAACCCAAAGAGAAGGTCCTAGCTGATGTAAGGGGATGAATGTTCTTTGCCTGGGAGCAAAGAAGGGAACCCTTGTGCTTTGACTGGAGGTCATGTTTCTTCCCTGCCTCCCTTGGTGTTTTTCCTTCAGAGATTCACTGCTTGCTTCTTTGATTTACTGACCATCTGCCTTGCAGCTCACATGTCTGGGACATGTTTAGTGGGGTGAGGTGTAGGACATGACACAACAGCTTACTCTCCACTACTTGAAACACACTACATATTCATTGAATATACCATAGCAGAATCTTTTCTTCTATTAGTCATTCTTATGAATGTCAGCATAAACTATTTTAGTAATATTAAATGAAATATTGATAAACAAAATGTGCTTGGGTGATTGCTTTGTAGTGGAAACTTAGACCCCAGTAGCCTCAATTTTTTCTGCATATAGCAAATTTGTTAGAAACAGGGCTACTGTATAAAGGTAAATTCACATATACCAAATTTGCATGGCAAGAGGAAAGCACATACAGTACCTTGGGTATTAGTGAAAGATTTTTTTTCTGTAAAACTAGTGTTACTGTATAGTGAGCCTGATGATTGCTTGAGATTAACTTACAGCTCTGGTGGCTAAAGCTCTTGCTTCACTTGGTGAGGGTCTGGGTTCGATTCCCAGCCAGAGTAGAAACATTGGGCATGTTTCTTTACACCTGTTGTCTGTTCACCCATCAGTAAAATGTGTACCTGGGTGTTAGTTGACTGGTGTGGATGGCATCCTGAGACACTGACCTAATTTGCCCGAAATGCTCAGCATAGCAAGGGGCTTTCTATATAGTAGTATGTCATTGATGTCAACTAGGACTGTATACCATGTACTTGTAGTAAATAAAGATATTATGATCAACTAATATTGAGCCTTCTATCAATTCTTGAACCCAGTAAAGAGTTGCTTCCACAGTCATTGCTTAGCTCACTCCACTCATTACCACTCACATTTGAGAAATACTCTGCTGTATAACTGGGATTTGCCATGTATGACATCAGTGTTTCATTTTGGAAAGTTTTTATTTAGATTAATATCCGTGCGGTTCATTTTGGTGTGCCAACCTTGTTTCTTTTATATTGTAAAGACCTTATGTTCTTCTATCCTCTCGTATGATTATAATATTTTATACATGATCATTTCCTCCCTCTTCACACCTCCAGCAAGATGAGCCAGGTCTTGCCTTCTGTAATTTCTCTAAAAAATGAACATGCATACATGGAAGAGGGGCCACAGATATCAGATCACTTTAGTTGTAGCTTTAGTGAGTAAAAGGTAGATGGGATACAAGGAAAATAGAAGCAGCAAGTAAGAGAGGTGAAGGTTTATAAATCAGAGGAGGAGGCAGTTAGGGTAAGATATAAAACTATTGGAGGATAGATGGGCTAGTGAGAGTACAGGCAATGGGATCAAAGATGTATGGGGTAGGTTTAAGAATGTAGTGTTAATGTTCAGCAGAAGTTTGTGGTTACAGGAAAGTGGGTGCAGGAGGGAAGAACAACAATTGGTGGAATGATGTAAAGATAAAGGAGAAAAAGTTAGCATACGAGCTTTTTTTTTTTTTATAAAGTAGAAATGATGCAAGGAGGGAGAAGTATATGGAGAGAGATTTTAAGAGTGGTGAAGCAATGTAAAAAGAGCAAATGAGTGGGTGAGATGTTATCAACAAATTTTGTTGAAAATAAGAAAGTTTTAGAGTAAGATTAATAAGTTGAAGCCTAGAGAACGAATGGATTTGATAGTTAAAAATAGAGTAGTTATTAAATGGAGTTAGAGGTATTGGGAAGATGGAGGGAATATTTTGAGAAATTTTAAATGTTGATGAAGATAGGTAAGCTGTGATTTCGTGTATAGGGCAAGGAGGAATAACATCTTGTTGGAGTGAGGAAGAGCCAGTTGTGAGTGGAGGAACGTTCATGAGGCAGTGGGTAGAATGAAAAGGGGGGTAAGGCAGCAGGGATCGATTGAGAGATAGAAATGTTTAAAGCAGGTGGGGATATAATTTTGGAGTGGTTGGTGCTATTATTTAATGTATGGAAGAGGGTAAGGTACCTTAGGATTGGCAGAGAGCATGCATAGTTCCTTTATATAAAGGCAAAGAGGACAAGAGTGCAAAAATTATAGGGAAATAAGTGTTGAGTCTAGGTAGTAGGTTGGTAGACAGCAACCGCCCAGGGAGGTACTACAGTCCTGCCAAGTGAGTAAAACGAAAGCCTGTAATTGTTTTACATGATGGTAGGATTGCTGGGGTCTTTTTTCTGTCTCATAAACATGCAAGATTTCAGGTACATCTTGCTACTTCTGCTTACACTTAGGTCACACTACACATTCATGTACAAGCATATATATATACACACCCCTCTGGGTTTTCTTCTATTTTCTTACTAGTTCTTGTTCTTATTTCCTCTTATCTCCATGGGGAAGTTGTTATGGGGTATTATGGACTTGTGTATGGGGGCTATTGGAACCCAGCATGTATTGTAATTAAATAACATGAATGCCTAATTATATTGAATTAATTCTTCCTCCGTAAGCCATGCGTGTCGTAAGAGGCGCCTAAAATGCCTGGAGCAAGGGGCTAGTAACCCCTTCTCCTGAATAAATTACTAAATGTAAAAGGAGAAACTTTCGTATTTCCTTTTGGGCCACCCTGCCTCGGTGGGAAACGGCTGACGTGTTGAAAGAAAAGTGTTGAGTATACCTGGTAGTGTATCTACCTGGAGTCTACCTGGAGAGAATTCCAGGGGTCAACGCCCCCGCGGCCCGGTCCGTGACCAGGCCTCTTGTTGGACCAGAGCCTGATCAACCAGGCTGTTACTGCTGGCCGCACGCAGTCCAACGTACGAACCACAGCCCGGCTGATCAGGTACCGACTTGAGGTGCCTGTCCAGTGCCTGCTTGAAGACAGCCAGGGGCTTGTTGGTAATCCCCCTGATGTATGCTGGGAGGCAGTTGAACAATCTTGGGCCCCTCACACTTATTGTGTTGTCCCTCAACGTGCTAGTGGCACCCCTGCTCTTCATTGGGGGAATGTTACATCGCCTGCCGAGTTAC
Organism: Cherax destructor; assembly: GCA_009830355.1. NCBI lineage: Eukaryota > Metazoa > Arthropoda > Malacostraca > Decapoda > Parastacidae > Cherax > Cherax destructor. The sequence continues at coordinate 26,446 of WNWK01015084.1, forward strand.
TATTGAAAAAATTAAGAGTAAGATGGAGAGCAGGATAGCAGATGAACAAGGAGGCTTTAGGAAAGGTAGGGGGTGTGTAGACAGTGTTTACAGTGAAACATAGGTGAATGGTATTTAGTTAAGGGTAAAGAGGTTTTTGTGGCATTTATGGATTTGGAAAAGGCGTATGACAGCATGGATAGGGGAGCAATGTGGCAGATGTTACAAATGTATGGAATAGGAGGTAGGTTACTGAAAGCAGTGAATTTTTAAGAGGATAGTGAGGCTCAAGTTAGAATATGTAGGAGAGAGAGGGAGATTATTTCCCAGTAAAAGTAGGTCTTGGACAAGTATGTGTGATGTCACCATGGTTGTTCAATATATTTATAGATGGGGTTTTAAGAGAAGTGAATGCTTGGGTGTTGGCAAGTGGTATGGGGTTAAGAAAGAATCTAACAGTGGGAGTTGTCAGTTGCTATTTGCTGATGACTGCTTTTGGGAGATTCTGAAGGGAAGTTGCAGAGGTTGATGGATGAGTTTGGTAGGGTATGTAAAAAGAAAATAAAGTGTATATAGGAAACAGTAAGGTGATGAGGATAAAAAAAATTAAGTGACAAAAGTTTGGATATCAAATTGGAAGAGTATGGAGGTGAATGTATTCAGATATTTAGGAGTGGACGTGTCAGCAGATGGGTCTATGAAGGATGAGGTGAATCAGAATTGATGAGGGGGGGGGGGGGGAAGGGTGAATGGTGCACTCAGGAGTCTGTGGAAGTAGAGGGGAATGTCATGTTTGAGAGCAATGTGTGGTGTGAATATAATGCAGAGAATTCGTAGTTTGGAAATTAGGAGGTGTGGGATTACCAAAACTTATCTAGAGGGCTGAGGAGGGGTTGTTGAGGTGGTTTGGACATGTAGAGAGGATGGAAGGAAATAGAATGACTTAGTGTATAAATCAGTAGTGGAGGGAAGACTGGGTAGGGGTCGCCCTAGGAAAGGTTGGAGGGAGGGGGTAAAGGTTGTGTGCGAGGGGCTTGGACTTTCAGCAAGCATGCCTGAGCATGTTAGATAGGAGCAAATGGAGACAAATGGGTTTTGGGACTTGATGTGCTGTTGGAGTGTGAAAAGGTAACATTTATGAAGGGATTCAGGGAAACCCATAGGCTGACTTGTCCTGGAGATGGGAAGTACAGTGTCTGCACTCTGAAGGAGGGGTGTTAATGTTGGTTTTATAACTGTAGTGTAAGCCTGCCTCTGGCAAGACAGTGATGAAGTGAATGATGAAAGTTTTTCTTTAGGGCCACCCTGCCTTGGTGGGAGATGGCCGATGTGTTAATAATAATAAAAAATACGTAAATGGAAGTTAGTGAAAGAGGGTTTTGGGTAGATGGGTCATGAGAGCACATAATCTAGTACATATATTTTAAGGATAGACTAGCTGTGCAAAGCATAGCTGTTGTCAATCTGTTCATTGAATTGTAAAGTTTTTCAAAGTGTGGGCACTGCACTGGCACTGCACATTCAAGATTGAAGTGTACATGCTAGGTATGCAGTGTTTGCAGAGTTAAGTTCCTGCAAGTTACTAAAAGGGTTGCAGGTTTAGCTTTTGCTGACATTGTCTTGGGACAGGTTTGAAGTAATTATTTGTCATTTTTAATTGCTTCTATAAGCATTTTCTTGCAAGTGTAAAATATTCCTTGGAAAGACTATTTACTTTATCTTTATTACATTTTTGAATTGCTTATTTAAAAAATACTGTTGTGTATAATTGTATGATTTATTTAGGTGTTCCTGGGTGGAGTACCTTGGGATGTCACAGAATCTGCATTAAAACAGACTTTCATGCACTTTGGAAATATTCAAGTTGAGTGGCCTGGCAAGGAAAATTCTGCTAATCCTCCCAGAGGCTATGTATACATTCTTTTTGAGCATGAAAAGCAGGTGTGTACTTCGTATTGGTTTATTATACATTACTGTAGGGGTAATGACTGGTGAACTAACAAATATAAAAGTTGTGAAGGCAGTTCTGAAAGTAATTGGCCTAGGTATATTTTAGATCCTAAATCAGATAAATCCTGCTACTGCTTTCCCTTTTATTCCCAATTTTTGCTACCAGAGGTCATACAAAGCAAACTGTACTGGAGCATGCATCTTGGATTAAGGTGTTTAGGGTTCAGTGATGGGGGTGGGTTTTACCTTAGTTTTATTTGAATTTATTTTTTAAAAACTACTGATGACTGTGGCAGGTGTGTGTTTGACAGTACAGTATGCATCCTGTTTCCCAAATAATTCTGGTGTTTTTGGCACACATGCAATCCAAACAAATGAGTTTAGTAGGTGCCCTGGCCATGTTCAATTTTTGTACAAAATTGAGATGGTAGATTGAGCTCGGTTTATTGGCTATTATATATGTATATGCCAACATTCTGCACAAGTAATTTTGTGAGTAACATGAGAAGTGTGAAAAGGCAGTCTAATTTGACTTTATTTCAGCAAAAATTTGTGACTATCATTTGACCCTCTACTTAGATTTTTTGTTAGAGGGGGCACTTGATTAACTAGTCATAAATTGAAAAAGGTCATCTCCTTTAACATTTTTTAACTATTATTTTGACATGCATAAAGTAGAAAAGCTTTAGTTATGTTTTGAAGAAAGATTATACAGTAAAACCCCTGTATCCACTGTTTTGGTATATGCTGTTTATTCAGTTTGTGGCCCAAAAATACCTCTTAATTTAGCACAATGAACCCAAAGCAGAAAATTAGAGCTGGCAATTCTTCAAAGCCTAAGAGAAGCTGTGAATGCTTCCTATTAGTAAGTGAAAATTCTCCACTTATTGTGCATAATTTATCAATTAAACTTTATAACAGGTATGTATAGGACGTGTATGTAAGGGTTTGCTACTATCCACGGTTTCGGTATCCATGGCAGGTCCTTGGAATGTATCCCCTGCAGATACGTACAACTTAAACTAGGATCAATTTCTCTAGTATTAAGTAGTCTGTAAGTCATTAAATTTAGTCTGCTTATAATGCCATAGCATGATAGTGGCTCTCTTTGCACTGCAACTCATTATTGTAATTACATAATCTCAATGTAAACTTGCAGGGAAATAAAATTTGAATTTGAATATGGGGGTCCTACCTACTGTATATGTATAAAGGTTTGTTTAGACAACTACTCCCTATTTACTTTCTTAGTACTGGTATTACAAAGAGAACAACTTGTGTAATATGGAAATTTATTTCTTAAATTTTTATCTAGGTGAAGTCACTTTTGTCTGCATGCAGCCAGGATTTCAGTATAGGTGGTAATTACTACTACAAGATTTCATCAAGACGCATTCGTCAAAAAGAGGTATGCCTTAAGGATAGGTAAGAAACTGAATAAAAAATCCAAAGCTCTATCATCATGGAAATTATAGCACAGCCCCCGGTGGCCTAGTGGTAAAGCTCTCGCTTCACGCACGGAGGGGCCGGGTTCTATTCCCGGCGGGGCGGAAACATTTCGAAGTTTCCTTACACACACACACACATACATACAACACATACATACAACAGGCCTAGTGTCAAATCGACATGTGCCTAGGACAAAATGGTAACTAACAACCCTTTCCTGAACAATCTGTAATTTTTGGAAATTAAACTAGTTTTGACACCTAATTCAATGTACTATATAATCTGAATTTTTCACTAAACTTCAATGGCTTTAGGGTAAAGCAGTTGCTAGATATGGGAATCTTAATGAAGTAATTACAGTTTAGCAGCTTGTATTAGCAGTTTAATTTTGAAGAGTAAAATGACTTTCATAAACCTAATGTGATGCATAGTTTTTAAAGTACCCTGTAATTTTCAGGTACAAATTATTCCATGGGTGATAAGTGACAGCAATTACGTACGTTGCCCATCATATCAGTTGGATCCTGCAAAAACAGTATTTGTGGGAGCTCTGCATGGTATGCTAAGTGCAGAAGGTCTTGCTAACATCATGAATGACTTGTTTGGTGGTGTTGTATATTCAGGTTAGTTTATTACAATTAGAATTTGAGCCCCATTTGGCCAGCAGACTGGTTTACTACAAATTGCTTTAGTGACAGTTCTAAAAAAAATGATCAATAACATGCAGGCAAAGACAGTTATCAGAATTTCATTATTGCAAACTTCTGGCATGACTTGGATATATTCTTAACCTCCATCTCTTACCTTTAGGTAGTTATTGAATGAATGCATTTTTCTCATTTGTGGATTTTTTTTATAGTACTGTACAGTGTACTGCTTGACCTGTTGCACAACGTTTTAGTCGTATTGTTGAATAAATGGATATACATATAATCATTATCTACAAGAATCTTAGCCCTATCTTTTTCTGTAAAGGCTTGACTTTTCCTCTATATATATTGTAAAATACTGTTGACTTGGCAATTTTCAATAGATCAAAATGGAATGTTTTAATTTTAAAGGTTGAGAGTTATGAATTATTCCATTTTTGTGACAGGGAGACAGCTGCTGTTGAAATGAGGGTAGTGGACTAGAATGCTTCTCTTGTATGCTATGCATGTCATAAGGCAATTAAAATGCTGTGAACAAGGGGGCTATTAATTTAAGTGTGAATGTGGGTATAATACAGATCAAGAATTTTGTTAATGTTATGCAGCACTGTATGTCCTTGGAGGGTTTAGTGCTGAATTTGATTATAATGTGCATTAAAAGTGGGATTGCCTAGCAATAAGCAAAACAAAGCTAAAGGGGGGGGGGTTAAAATTTCATTAGGAATGAATAAATGGGATTGGTGTAGCTGAGAGAATTTACTAAAGCATCATTAAATGATAAAATATGGAAAGGAAGTGGGATAAAAATTGTGCATTCCAGAATTGTGGATTAGAATGAAGTGGGACATGAAGTTGGTTAGTGTGAGTGGACCTTCATGAGGTGTGCTGAGGGGGAAAAAGGAGTGAGGAAGAGATTGAGAGGTTGATCTAAGTGAGAACACTTTATGATGCCTAAATGCTAGTATCAAGACGGTTGTAGTATGGAGTGCCATGTGTTGATGAAAAGGATGAGACGGGGGCCTTAATTGAGCATTTCGCATTGGCTGCTGTTTTCAAAAGGCTTTCAGTACAGATGAACTAGGATTAAATTTGTTACTCCAACATTAGCTGCCTTTGTAAGCTTGTAAGTTCATCTTCTGCAAGTCTCCCAAAGCTGACAGCTCCCTCGTCCTTTTCACATTTTGACCCATAAAGTCTAGTTCCTTTGTGAATTTACCTTCAGTGTAATGTATATTAAATGTGAATATGTAACTGGAAGAGGGCCTTGTTATACGGAAGCATGTTCTTGGCTGGATTGTATACATTCACCAATTTTCTGTACTTTAAAAGCTACCTGTAATTTAGAAAATACATTAGTCATTTCTGTTAGTGGTTGATGTGTATTGTACAAAGTGTAAAATATTGCTACTTGAATGATCTGCCTGTTATTAGTTTCCTGGCTACTTTGATGGTTTAATCATGGTTATTGTGGCTTTTGGCTCATGACACAAAGAACCTGGATACAATTGAGGTGAGTAGGCAAGTTATCTTACTCCAGTTGCTCCTGTTCATATAGCAGTTCGCCAAAACTTGGGTGTTTACCTGGAGGGAGTTTCAGGGGTCAACGCCCCTGCGGCCCAGTCTGTGACCAGGTCTCATGCCGCATGCAGTCCAACGTACGAATCACAGCCTGGCCGGTCAGGTACCGGCTTTGGGTGCCTGGCCGGTCAGGTACCGGCTTTGGGTGCCTGGCCGGTCAGGTACCGGCTTTGGGTGCCTGGCCGGTCAGGTACCGGCTTTGGGTGCCTGGCCGGTGCCTGCTTGAAGACAGCTAGGGGTGTATTGGTAATCCCCCTTATGTATGCTGGGAGGCAGTTGAACAGTATTGGGCCCCTGACACTTAGTGTTCTCTCAATGTGCTAGTGGCACCCCTGCTTTTCATTGGGGGGATGTTACATCGTCTGCCTAGTCTTGCTTTCATAGGGAGTGACTCTCTTGTGCAAATTTGGTATTAATCCCTCTAGAATTTTCCAAGTGTATAATGTATCTCTCCCACCTGCGTTCTAGGGAGTACAGGTTTAAGAACTTAAAGCGTTCCCAGTAAATGAGGTGGTTTATCACAGTTGTGTGTGCCGTGAAGGTTCTCTGCACATTTTCTAGGTCAGCAATTTCACCTGCCTTGAAAGGTGGTTAGTGTGCAGCAATATTCCAGCCTAGATAGAACAAGTGACCTGGAAAGTGTCAACATGGGCTTGGCATCCCTGGTTTTGAAGGTTCTCATTATCCATCCTGTCATTTTTCTAGCAGATGCGATTGCTACATTATGGTCCTTGAAGGAGAGATCCTGACATGATCACTCCCAGGTCTTTGACATTAGTTTTTCACTCTATTGTGTTGTTGGAATTTGTTTTGTACTCCGATGAGATTTTAATTTTCTCACGTTTTCCATATTGGAGTAATTGAAATTTCTCATTGAACTTCATATTGTGTTCTGCAGCCCATTTAAAGATTTGGTTGTCTGCTTGGAGTCTTGCAGTGTCTTCAATGGTGGACACTGCCGTGCAGATTCGGGTGTCATCTGCAAAGGAAGACACGGCACTGTGGCTTATATCACTGTCTGTCCAATATGAGGATGAGGAACAGGATGGGAGCGAGTACTGTGCCTTGTGGAACAGCTTTTCACCATAGTCGCCTCGGACTTTACTGTGTTCTACTTGTTAGGAAATTATAGATCCATCTACAAACTTCTTATTTCTTTATCATGCATTTTGTGTGCTATTACACCATGGTCACATTTGCAAAAGTAACATCTGAATTCTGTTTCTTCGAGAGTATCCAGGACCTTGTCGTAGTGGTCCAGTAGTTGGGACAGACAGGAGCGACCTGCTCTAAACCCATGCTGCCCTGGGTTGAGTAATTGATGGGTATCTAGATGAGTGGCGATCCTGCTTCTTAGAACCATTTCAAAGATTATGATATGGGACGTTAGTGCTATTGGTCTGTAGTTCTTTGCTATTGCTTTACTGCCCCCTTTGTGGAGTGGGGCTATGTCCGTTGTTTTTAGTAACTGCAGGATGACCCCAGTGTCCATGCTCCCTCTCCATAGGACGTTAATATTACGTGATAGGGGCTTCTTGCAGTTATTGATGAACACTTAAGTTCCATGAGTCTGGGCCTGGAGCAGAGTGCATGGGCATGTTATCGCCTTTTCAAAGTCATTTGGGGTCAGGGTAATGTCAGATAGGCTTGCATCTATAAATTTCTGTGGCACTCATAAAAAATTCATTTAGGTCTTCGACTTTGTCTGGTTAGTGGCTCGCTAAAAAAGTCGTACTGGGACTTTAGTAGCTCTCATTTCATTGCTGTCATCTGTGTAGGACACATCCCATTTAAGTAGGGGCCCAATACTGGATGTTGTTCTCGACTTTCCTCTTTAAGGGGGCCTCCTTGTCGTGGTAAAGAGGCTATCGGTCTGAGGAATTGGACCTCTTGGTCTTCTTCCTCAGACCGAACTTAATTACCCCCAATCCCCCCTCCCCTTTCCCATCTTCCCCATCCTCCTTTTTCCCTTTCCTCCTCCTCATCCCTCCCTTATTTCCTTCCCATTTTTACCCTGGGAGCTTCTCTCCACAGGCTTTCTAGTTCCTAGGTAGTGGGAAGGGTACCGTGGTCCAATCCCATTCCGTTGAGGTTCTCGGCGGTGGTGTAGTTTGCCGTGGAATCTGGATTGCCTGGAGATGTCCCGATCCCTCTCTGGTCTCCCGGGGGGTGACCTTGAGTATCTTTCGGGCGACGGGTGTATCTCTGGAGGCCACCTTTCGGATTCCGGGGGTGGTGGCCGAAGGCAGTATGCTTTGTGGTGGATATCCGGCCGCCCCCTCTTTTGTCCGCCAAGGTGGCTCGGTGGATGTGAGGTTGCTATCCCGGATTGCTGGTTTACTGGCATGAAGGGTAAGGTATGGCACGGGTTCCATGCAGCAACTGCACTACTTGCGGTGTTGAGGTCCTCTTGGGCGCGGAGGGGGATTTACGCCCCTTTCATTCCTCCTAGGAGCTATTCCTCCACGTTCCCCCCTTTCTTTTTTTTTATTTATATTTTTTCTTCTTAAAAACAAAGAAAAGTAACCTAACCATGGATGCCCTAATCTGTGAACCTACCCCCGGGCCCCTTGATACAGCACCTAGTTCTGACCCTACCTCGTTAATGGACAACTCTTAGGACAACCCTAATACCCCTGTACCTCTTGCTGGTGCTGGTTCGTCAAATGCTTCAGGTACCGGGTATCTGACTGGCCCTTTCGATACGTCTGACCTTCGCTGTTCTCTGACCTTGATTCCAGCTTCTCCCTTAACGGTGCAGCAATTTTCAAATTGCCCACCTGTCGCACGTCGGACCGCCTCTGGTACCTCATCCAAACGACCAAGACCCTTACATGACGACTCGACACTTCCTGCTCATTCATCTCGGAAACGACTAGCTCGTCATGCACTCCTCTTAACCCTTTGGGGGTCGACAGGCCTTCTCAGGAAAGTGTTCCTGGGGTCGAAAAATTTTTGGAAAAAAAAATAATAATTTTTTCTTATGAAATGATAGAGAATCTTTTTCCGATCATAACACCACCAAAATTATGAAATTTGATCGAAAACTAACAGAATTATGCTTTCGCGAAGTTAGCGGTAGCCATGACACTTACGCATCGGCGATTTTGCCCACTTTGAGCTCTATTTTCGACAAATTCCAATGTTTCAGTCTCCTAAAATTATAGCTATTTCGCTAGAACTCCATTTCTATAGATTGAGTACAAGAAACCGCCTATTTACCAATTTCATCTACCCAAAATAGTGGTCAGAAAATGGCAATTTTCTAATTTCACACAAATTTCAAAAGATGCCAATTTCAAAATAGGGTCCAGAGTAAACAAGGCAGACATTCCTGGCACTAAAATAACATGTTCTCTGTTCATTAGTCACGTCTCCAGGCCCCTGTTCCATTACTTTTGCTTTTCATTTTGAATTTTTATTCTCACAAAAAAAATAGAAGATTTACTGTTATGTATACAACTGCATCATTGTAAAAATGATATAAATAATATCAGAGCACTTGTACATGAATATAAGACTCGCCAGTTGATGTGTATTGGAAGCATGGTGTGATTTGTTTACTCAACATCGTCAAAAATCTAACATTTTCACTACTTTGAGTTCAATTTCAAGGTACTTGTCAGTCATACCAATCAAAATCATCTCTATTTCTGTAATATATCTTCCATTCTATCAAATGAGACCAAGAAAACGAGAATACATCAATAAATACCATACGAAAATTGACTGCAAAGTCACTGTTTTAATCGAAAAAAACGGTCAGTTTTTTCTCTCATTATGCAGTGTGTACTGCAGGATTTTTTTTATACTGCGCACACTGACCCATTCTTTCATATGTATGCCTACCAGACGTTTTCTGCTTAAATTGAGGCCGCTAGAATTTGGGCGTACTAGTATGGCACCAACTCCTGCTCGTAAAACGTACTAGTACGGCACCGACCCCCAAAGGGTTAAACTCTGTTTCACACCACTCGATTGACAAAGTTTTTTACTCTGCGACCGACTTCTCCTAATACCTATCTTTCAGACCATAGTATTGGTAAGGCTCTGCTACGCCATGTTGGTAAAGATCTCATTTCACGCTCTCAAGAGCGGCACTCGCATCATCACGGTCCAGAATGCTGGCCAAGCTCGTGATCTTTCTCTTCTTACGACCATAGATATTGTTCCTATCACTATTGACAAGCATCATTCTCTCAATTCTTGTAGTGGTTCTGTCATTTTACGGAATTTCCAGACATGTGGTGATGACATTTTGGAGCAGCTTGAGCTCCAAGAACTCCCTATCCTTAAAGTTGACACTTTTGTCCTCCATGCCAATAAGCGAAGACGTTATCCTTGCAATATAGCTTGTTTAACATTCGACTGCCGTGAACTACCACCTTTGGTTTACATTGCAAGTCAACGTTTACAAGTTCGTAAGGTGACCCCTACACCACAACATTGTAGAAACTGCTGGCATTTTGGTCATCGAGCGAAATATTGCAGGTCCATGGCCGAATGCCCAGTCTGTGGCCAACGACCATGCCAGTCCTTCTTGTACTCTACCTCCCTCTTGCCTTAACTGTCATGAGGCACATCCATCGTACTCTCGCCGTTGTCAGGTTTACCTGAATGAGCGGGAAATCCGTTCTCAAAGAGGCGGAAGATTTTTCATATGCTATGGCCGTCTCTCATCTATGCCTCCAAGGGAGACTTCCCCGTATTTCCTATTCTCGCATTGCTAAACGTCGCCCCACTTCTGGGGTTCCAACTTCCTAGACTTCCTCTGTGGTTACAACATCCTCCGTCACCCCTGTCTTGAATCCTTTTGCGTTTCTTGACTCGAGGTCCCTACCTCGGCATCCCTTACTGTCCACTCTCCTTCCTCTACTCACTCGCACAGTTCTGTGTCTACACAACCTCATCCCCCATCTAAGTCTCAGCGCCCACCTTCTCATAAGTCCGGCAAAAAATCCCTATTGCCGGGTTCTTCGCCTCCGACTAGTTCTGTAACGTGTGTGGAGGTTCACCCTCCTCCTCGTTCAATATCTTCATCCCCTGTTCCCTCTCAAGTTCCTTCCCTGACTGTCCCTCCCCAGGCCACTTTCACTCCTGTCCCCTCCCAAGCCCCTTCGACAGTTTACTCTTCCATCTCCTCGCCCTCTACTTTAGTATATTTGGTTGCTCACTCTCCTTCCATTTCTAATGTCCCACATTCTGCATCTTTGTCTTCCGAAAATCTGGAAGCTATCGCAGAATTTATTGCAGTCTGGAACGTTGATGGACACCGCTCCACCTCCGGTTCCTCCTCTTTCTTCTCCGTCTATTCCCCTACTTCCTTCACAGCATCCTACTCCTTTGATTACAGATCATCTGCTGCCTCCACACGTGTACTTTTCTAACCCCAGTCCATAGATACCTCTAACTTCGACTTCTATCTTTCTTTATAAATCATGGCTTATTTGCAGTGGAATATCCGAGGCCTTGGGTAACCGGGGTGAGCTTCAAGTGTTGCTCTCCCAGTTTTTCCCTGTTGGTGTCTGTTTGCAAGAACCCAAATTGCAATCCTCTGTTATCCGGCCCTTTTCAGGCTATGATTTGTTCATTGGATCTTTTTTCTGATTGAACCTTTAACGAAGTGCTCTTATACGCACTGGTGTTCCATACCATCAGCTCTGTTCATTCTTCTCTACATTACACCGCAGCCTGTATCCACTTGAATAAGTGGTATACACACTGTTCTTTTATATCTCTCCCCTTCGCGAGCATTGCCTATCCCAGATGTTGATTTTCTGGTTTCTTGCTTGCCTCCACCCCTTCTATTACTTGGCAATTTTAATGCACACCATTTTCTTTGGAGAGTGTCGCACTGTGACTCCCGTGGTGTTCAGTTGGAGGCATTTCTCGCTTCTCTCCCCCTCCATGTATTAAATACGGGTACTCCTACCCATTTTGATCCCCCAAACTCATTCTTTCAGCTGCATCGATCTTTCCATCTGCTCTTCATAAACTGTCCTTGACTTCACCTGGTCTGTCCTCCCGGACTTACATGATAGCGATCATTTCCCAATCATCCTTAGGTCCCCTTCGTATTCTCCACCTCCTTGTAGCCCACGCTGGCAATTTGACCGGGCGAAATGGGACCTTTACACACATCCTACTGCCTTTCATGAGGTTCCTACCTCGTCCTTTATTGATGAGGTTTCACATCTCTTTTCGTCCTCAGTCTTCACGGCAGCTTCACATTCTATCCCCCAAACCTCTGGCAAGCATTCTCAGAAGTGCGTGCCTTGGTGGTCTCCTGCTTGTGCTCGTGCAGTACGTTTGAAACGCGCTGCGTGGGGCAGCTATCGGTATAACAGAACCACAGAGAGATGCCTTGATTTAAAGCAGAAGAAAGCTATTGCTCGCCGTGTCATGTGGCGCTAAACGCACTTGCTGGCTAGATTGTTTCTACGGTCACTTCGGCTTCCTCAATGAGTGCAGTCTGGAAGAAAGTGCAGAAATTGAGTGGTAAATTCTCCCCCGACCCAGCTCCTGTTCTTCAGGTTGCCGGTGTCGATATAGCACACCCTCTTGCCGTTGCCACTGAAATTGATAATCATCTGATCCGCATTTCTCAGGGGCTCCATCTATGCCCCTCGTTCTTTTCTTCTAAGTCTGCCAGCGAGTTAAAGCCCTTAGATTTTTCTTCTCTCAGAGAAGAATCTTGTGTGCCTTTTACCCTTCAAGAACTGGAGGCAACACACACTGCTTGCTGATTATCGGCAGCTGGGCCAGACGGCATACATATTCGTATGCTACAGCATTTACATCAGTCTGCTCTTAATGTCCTCTTATGACTCTTTAATCTTATATGGTTGCAAAGAGTTATTCCCCAAGTGTGGAAGTCTGCTATTCTCCCTTTTCGCAAACCGGGTACTACGGGACATGATACCTCCCACTACCGTCCAATCGCTCTTACCAGTGCAGTTTGCAAGGTGATGGAACGTCTAGTTAATAGACGTTTGATGTGGTATTTAGACTCGGTAGTCTCTCCACTAGTCAATATGGCTTTCGTAAGGGCCGTTCTGCCATTGACCCCTTACTGCGCTTGGATACGTATATTTGTAATGCCTTTGCCAGTAACCGCTCGGTTATTGCCATCTTTTTCGATCTTGAGAAGGCTTATGACACAACTTGAAGTATATCATCTTGACCCAGGCCCACTCCTTAGGCCTCCGAGGCAATCTACCATTTTTCCTTAAGGCTTTCTTAACTGAAAGACATTTCCGTGTCCGGGTTAGTAATGAGCTTTCCCCGGACTGTCCAAGCTGAAGGTGTCCCTCAGGGTTGTGTTCTGAGCACATATTTCTCCTTGCTATAAATAATATGGCATCAGTTCTCCCATCCAACATTTGGTCATAGCTTTATGTGGATGACTTTGCTATAGCCGGCTGAACCTCCTAAAAACCCTTGCACATCTTTTGTGGGGAGCTGATCGTAGCACTCTCCTCCGCGTGCATTCAGCCCTAATTTTATCGAAACTCGATTATGGTGACCAGATATATTCACCGGCCTTCCCTGCTACTCTTTCCAGCCTTAATCCCATTCATCACCAGGGATTGTGTTTATACCTTGGTGCATTTCGTTCTTTCCCGGTTGAGAGCCTCTATGTAGAAGCGAACATTCCATCCTTGTCCGATCGTCGTGATGCACATTGCATTCGCTATTATGTTCGCTCCCATGACCTCCGCAATCCTTCCATGTATAGGATTGTCACAGATGTTAATAGGCGCTCTTTATTTCTCCGTCGCCCCTGTTTACTTCGTCCCTTTTCTCTTCGTCTACATTCCCTCTTATCTTCCCTTCAACTACCACCTCTATACGTTCATGTGACATCTCCCTTTCCCCTACCCCCTTGGGTAGTTCCTGGTGTCTGTTCTATTCCTCTACCTTGTGCGAAAGCCCAACTACCTACGGCGGCTTCTTGCTCTTTCTAGACCACTTCCGTTCCCATTGCCATGCCATCGCAGTATACACCGATGGTTCAAAGTCATCTGACGGCGTGGATTGCAGCAGTGTTCCGGACAGCGTATACGGGGCATCTATTACCCTCTAGCATATTTACGGCTGAATTGTGCCATTCTTGTGGCACTTATCCGATGATCATCAGCCTGTGTACCATTTGAGGTCGTTTAAGACTCCCTTAGTGCTTTACAGGCTATCCGTAAAATTGATACACATCACCCCCTAGTTGTTCGTATCCAACTTTGGTTACACCGTATCTTTAGCAAGCATAAAGATATTGTCTTTTGTTGGGTCCCTGGTCATGTTGACGTACAGGGCAATGAGCAGACAGACACAGCTCGGGTTAGCAGTACATGACCTTCTAGTTTCATATAGAGGTGTTCCTTTTACAGACTATTTTGCTGTCATTGCTACCCACCTTCGCACCCGTTGGCAACAACGCTGGTCTGACCTGCTAAATAACAAACTTCATTCTATTAAACCGATTATAGGTTTCTGGCCTTGTCACCAATGTCGGGGTTGGGAGACTACACTCTCCGTCTTCGCATCGGCCACACTCGTCTTACTCACGGGTATCTCATGGAGGCTCCCTGCCCTCTGTGAGCATTGTCAGGTTCCAGTGTCTGTTCGACATATTCTGTTGGACTGCCCCCACTATCAACGAGCATGCAGAATTTACCTCCAATGGCGTCTTCGCTCTACGGCCCTTTCTTTACCTTCCCTTCTTGCAGATGGACCCTCCTTTAATCTTGACACTCTCGTTGACTTTTTGACAAACTGACTTACTACACAAACTGAAGATTATACCTCTAGCACCTACCTCAGTCCCTTCTACCTCGATCTCTTGCTACCTTCTATCCCTGCACTATCCACCGTCCTGCTGCACTCCATACCCTACTAATCATCCATCTCCCTCTTACAACCCATTCTCCCTGCATCCTGCAATAACCTGCAATGCTGTATAACCCCTGTGGTTTAGCGCTTCTATTTGATTATAATAATAATAATAATGTTCTCGACTTTGATTTGGCATAAGAAAAAAAATACTTTTGGTTTTTTCAATTTCATTTATGGCTTTTAATTCTTCCTGTGTTTCTTGATTCCTATAAGATTCCTTTAGTTTTAGTTCGATGTTTGCTATATCTCTGACCAGTGTCTCCCTACGTATTTCATATATATTGGCCTCTTGTAGCTGCTGTTATTCCGCTAATAGTGTTATTAAAACTAATTCCTTATCAGTTTAATCTCTACAAACCCTAGTGATTCACTTCAATTGACAATCTGACAGCAGTAAATTGTCAGTTAACTTAGTACTATACTTTAATTTTTTTTTTTTATATTGTAATGTATTATTGCAGTATTTACCTTTTTACTGCTTTATTTTTGTAATTTTATAAACTTAACATTCTTACATTTTTTTTTTTTTTTTTTTTTTTTTTCCCCCTCTCTCTTCCCCCAACAAGTCGGCCGTCTCCCACCGAGGCAGGGTGACCCAAAAAGAAAGAAAATCCCCAAAAAGAAAATACTTTCATCATTCAACACTTTCACCACACTCATACATAATCACTGTCTTTGCAGAGGAGCTGAGATACGACAGCTGAGAATTGTCCCTCCCAGCTGTCACTATCACAGACCCCTCCTTTAAAGTGCAGGCATTGTACTTCCCATTTCCAGGACTCAAGTCCAACTAAATCAATTAACTGGTTTCCCTGAATCCCTTCACAAAATGTTACCCTGCTCACACTCCAACAGATAGTCATATCCCAAAAACCATTCGTCTCCATTCACTCCTATCTAACACGCTCACACATGCTTGCTGGAAGTCCAAGCCCCTCGCCCACAAAACCTCCTTTACCCCTTCACTCCAACCTTTTCTAGGACGACCCCTACCCCGCCTTCCTTCCCCTACAGATTTATACGCTCTCCAAGTCATTCTACTTTGATCCATTCTCTCTAAATGACCAAACCACCTCAACAACCCCTCTTCAGCCCTCTGACTAATACTTTTAGTAACTCCACACCTTCTCCTAATTTCCACATTCCGAATTTTCTGCATAATATTTACACCACACATTGCCCTTAGACAGGACATCTCCACTGCCTCCAGCCTCCTCCTCGCTGCAGCATTTGCAACCCATGCTTCACACCCATATAAGAGTGTTGGTACCACTATACTTTCGTACATTCCCTCCTTTGCCTCCATGGATAACGTTTTTTGTCTCCACAGATACCTCAATGCACCACTCGCCTTTTTTCCTTCATCAATTCTATGGTTAACCTCATCCTTCATAAACCCATCCGCTGAACATCAACTCCCAAATATCTGAAAACATTTACTTCTTCCATAATCCCTCTCTCCAATGTGATATCCAATTTTTCTGTATTTAAATCGTTTGATACCCTCATCACCTTACTCTTATCTATGTTCACTTTTAACTTTCTACCTTTACACACACTCCCAAACTCGTCCACTAACCTTTGCAACTTTTCTTTAGAATCTCTCATAAGCACAGTATCATCAGCAAAAAGTAACTGTGTCAACTCCCATTTGCATTTAATTCTCCATAATTAATCCACCCCTCTCCCCAACCCCTAGCATTTTTCTTTTTCAACCCCATCTATAAATATTTAAAAACCATGGTGACATTACACATCCCTGTCTAAGACCTCTTTTCGGAAGTAATCTCCCTCTCTCCCACACACCCTAACCTGAGCCTCACTATCCTCATAAAAACTCTTTACAGCCTTCAGTAAATTATACCTATTCCATCACTTGAACATTTGCCACATTGCTCCCTATCCACTCTATCATATCTTTTCTAAATCCATAAATGCAATAAAATTTCTCTACCTTTATCTAAATACTGTTCACATATATCTTCACTGTAAACACTTGATCTACACATCCCCTACCCACTTAAAGCCTTTGTTCATCTGCAATCCTACTCTGTCTTACCTCTAATTCTTTCAATAATAACCCCCAACACTTTACCTGGTATACTCAGTAAACTTATTCCCCCATAATTTTTACACTTTTATCCCCCTTCCTTTATATAAAGGAACTATACATGCTCTCTGCCAATCCCTAGGTACCTTCCCCCCTTTCAAAACATTTATTAAAAAAAAAATACCAACCACTCCAGCACTATCCCCCTGCTTTTAAATTTTTGCATGATTCCTAATTCCAGCTGCTTTACCCCTTTCTTCAGTAATGCCCCCCACTCCCCCCCTGCATCCTGCTCTTCTTCACCCAAAACGATGTTGTACCCCGGGGCCATAAAAGAAATTCCGCCCCTTTTTTTTCATCACTTTAAAAAGTTCCTAAAAATTTTCCCCCCATTCCCAATACCCCAGCTCCCCTCTCTAACCCCACCTGTTTTAACTAAAATCCATTCGCCCCTAGGCTTTCTTACCTTGTTTATCTCCCCAAAAAATTTTTTTTTTTTTTCAAAAAATTTTTGACAGACCTCTCCTATTCCATCCCCCTTTTTTGCACCCTCACCACTCTTTCCCCTTTTTTTTCTTCCAAAACTCTCTCTTCTATTAACACTTCTTTTGTAAAACCTCTCATAAGCTACCTTTTTTTTTTTTAACCCCCCTTTATTCATTCCACCACTCCTCTTCCCCTCCCCCCTCTCCTATACCCAAAATTTTCCCCCCACATTCTAATACTGCATTTTTAAAATACCCCAACTTTTTTCCCCCCCCTACTCATACTTGCCAGCCCACCTTTCTGACAATAGTTGCTTATATCCCCCCAAACTTCCCCTTTAGTTTATACTTTTTTTCCCCCTCTTACTGGCTGTTGCCATTTTTTTTTCCCCATTACCTTTTACTCTAACTGTAGCTACAACCAAACAATGATCTGATATATTTTTGCCCCTCTATAAACATGTACATCCTGGCCCCCCAACCTTTTTCCACCAATACATAATCCAACAAACTACTTTCCTTACATGCTATATCATACCTTGTATATATTTATCCTTTTTTTCAAAAATATGTATTACTTATTACCAAACTCTTTCACAAAAGATCAATTAAATGGCCCCATTTACATTTACCCTGGCACCCTAAATTTACCTACTACTCCCTCCCCAACATTTTTACCCCCCTTTGCATTAAGATCCCCAACCACAATTACTCTCACTTGGTTCAAACTCCCCACACTCCCAATATTTCCCAAAATATATCTGTCCCTCACTTCTCTCTTCTCCAGGTGCATAAACACTTACATAACCCACTTTTCCCTCCAACCCTTTTTTTTCCCACATAATCCTTGTTTTACATTTATATTCCTTCTTTACCGCCATAGCTGTTATTCCCTTATTGCCCTCCTTCTTTAGCTCTAACTCTATTTGAAACCCCTGACCTAATCCCATTTATTTCTCCCCTGAAACTCTCCACCCCCCCTTAGCTTTGTCACACTTAAAGCCAGGACATCCGCTTCTTTTCATTCATAACATCTACAATCACTTTATCATTCGCACAACATCCACACACATTCAAACATCCCCTTTGACTGTTTTCTTTTTTTCTTTTGTGTATACAGGAAAAGGGGGGTTTGCCCATTGTTCCTGGATTTTAGTTGACTTTTTAACACGCATGGCTTACGGGGGGAAGATTCTTATTCCATTCCCCCTGGATATGAAAGGAAAAGGAAAAAAATTTAAGAACAAGAACTATTAAGATAAAATCAAAGAAAACTCAGATGAGTGTGGGGACATAAAGGTACATGTTTCGTAGTGACCTAAGGGTAAATAGCAAAACTACCTAAAACTTGCATGTTTGAGACAGAAAAAAAAAACCAGCAATCCTACCATCATTAAAACAGTTTCGGTTTGTTTCAAGTCACCTGGCAGGATGGTATACCTCCCGGGTGGTTTTTGTTACCAACCCTACCTTATTTAATTAATTATATGAACAGTTCATTTTTATTACAAATTAACAACCTTTTAATAAATTTTGGTTACATATATAAACAAAGTTTTTTTTGTATTAATTTTTTTTAATTTTAATATTAAACTCCAGATTTCACATGCATTAGGGGATTTTTTTTTTTTGCGGGGCCCCTTTTGTGGATTAGTTGATTTTGTTGCTCAGTTTTTTTTTTGATAAACCCATTAGAAATGTCCCAATATCATAAAAATGTCCCTCATTGCTTTTAATGTCATATTAAAGAGCAATATTTAAAAAGAAAAATTAAATTCTTTTATACTTTCAGTAGTTTTTTAAATTTCAGAGACCTAACTGTTAATTTAGGATTAGCTGTAACTTAAAAAGGGATATAATTTTTTAAATTATTGTTTGGTTAACTGACAAGCACAAATATCCAATTGGCTCTGGCAGAGTTAATTCAACAATGTTCACCCCTACGGGAAAGCTGTTTAGAGCAGCATTTATAGAGAAAAAAAACCCAAAAAATTTTCAAAGAAGGTGTGTAATTAATCTTTCCAACCATTTTTAAAATCTGATAATTAAAAAAAATTTCAACACAGCAATCCCCCCACAGGGCAGGGTGCCCCCAAAAAAAAAAAAAAAAAAAACACAATCATTCACACAATCACCGCTTTGCAGAAGCGCCAAATATTTTTTGATGCCCCCCCCAAAAATCCAGTGTCCAAACCCCTCCTTTAAATTGCAGGCCCGTTTTTTTCCCCCAGGACTTGGGGTCCACAAAATTTTTTTCCCGAATCAATTTAAAAATATTTCCCTGCACTCCAATGGCTTGTCGGGGTCCCAGAAACAGTTTCCATTCACTCTTATCTAACATGCTCACACATGCCTATTACATGTCTAGGCCTTCTTTCCCCTGCCCTTTTTTTACCCTCTCCATCTTTTCCTAGGATGCCCCCCACCCCTCCTCCCTCCAATACAGATTTATACCCCCTCCAAGTGGAAAAATAAACACAAGCATATAATGTGATCCTTTATTGAAAATTTTTCCCCCCCACGCGGGGGGCTTTATTGAGTCCAGATCTACCTGGAATAAGAGTGACAGGGATTTTTTAAAAAATTTTTCAGGTGGAGAATGCTGCTTTTAGTCTTCAAAGTAGTGTGATAGTTTAAAACCTTGTGGCAAAGGACCCACCCCTTGGGGGCGTTGAAGTTTTTTTGGGAATAGGTTCAGCTATTTTAAAAAACCGTTGTTCTCAATCACATTCGCAACATCGGAAAAAGAAACTCTCCACCCTTTTGATGTAACACCCCCATTCCCCAAAAATACCTACTACAAAAACTATTGATTTCTTGCACAGAAAAAAGACACTCGCTTGATCTTCCTCTTCCAGCCAGCATTTCATTGACCTTGTTGAACTATGTGTGGACTTTACATGTTTCTCTTTCAAAATAAATTTTTTTTACAAACTTTTAATACCCATGGGACCCCTTTTTGTGGTCCTTGCAAACCTATAGGGAACATCAAAAAACCCGTTTTTCCACTATTTTTCCCCCTCTACTGTCACCTGGCTCCGTTATGTTGGACATTCTCATTATTACTCCCAGACTTTTCCCCAACGTTCGCTTCCAACACAAGCTCAACCAAACCATCCACGGGGGGGTTAACCTGCGGTCAGTCTAAAAACCCAGACCGCCGTAAGCCACTGGGCCGCTAAATGATTCCCCAACTAGGTATTTTCTACACCGGGGGAAAAGGGTTGCATAGGCCCCCTGTGTCCACAAATGAAAGTTTACAAAAAAAACCCCCCCACTAGCATGGCCGTGACGAACTCTAGCCCCCCCCTCAAACCGTCAACATGACTCACAAATTGTAATGACACGATTCAAAAAAACCCCATACCACGGGGGGGGGTTCGAACCGGGTCAGTCTCAAACCCCAGGTTAAATTTTAGACTCTGACTGGGGCGTTGACCCCTGGAATTCCCGGGGGGCTGGGGGGGGCTATTCTCAGCTGTCCTATCCGAGCCCCTTTGAAAAAACAGGATTTGTATGAGTGTGGTGAAAGTGTTGAATGATGAAAGTATTTTTTTTGGGGCACCCTGGCCCCTTTGGGGGGCGGCCGACGTTAAAAAAAAAAAAAAAAAAATTTTTGGCGCTTTTGTAAGTGTATTTTGGGGGTCTGAAATGGATTAACCCAAAAAAATTTTTTTTTATGGGAAAAATTTTTGGTATCGGCACTTCAATAGCCACTAGAATGAATTTTGCTCGTAAGTGAGGTACTATGAAATAGCTAAAATTTGGTAAACTGGGTTAATGTAATTGGCCAAAATAGGAGTCAAAGTTGGCAAAATCGCCCCCGGAAAAATCCATAAAATTTCCTACTTTTTGTTTTATTACCTTCAGAAAGATTCTCTACCATTTCATAAGAAATTTTTTTTTTTAAATTTTTTAACCTTTTGGGTGCCACTGGATTTTTGGCCCCCGGGCCCCCTTTAAAAGGGTTTAAAATAAAATATAAATTAGAACTTAAAAAAATTTTTCACATGTACAGATGGCAATCAATTGGTATTCAGTTTTTAGATGTTTTTTTTCCTGTTTTTTAAAAAGGGAACAGTTCTTATTCTTCAGGTACAAGTTGACCCTACCTAGCAGACTCTCTCTGCCAGCTGTGTGGCATGCAACAGGGCCCATATTTCTGCCGTGATGAGAATTGCTTCAAGTATTTTTTTCGATCTTGCTGGATTGACTCACCCAGTTGATGCACAATTGGGGCCCAAAACCAATAATGAGAAATTCAAAGTTGCGTACCCCAGAAAACTTTTGCCGGTTATTTAACTTTCCACAAGCCAGATCCTGCCATTTTGTTGATTTTCTAGATTATAAAATTTTATTTTTTTGTAACTTGAATCTATTTGTTTCTATTAATGTGGAATTTATATTGAATACAATTGTTTTTGTACTTTGCATTCAAAAATGGGTGTGTTGTTTTTTGGCAAGACTAATTTTAGTAAGTTTTTTTTTTATGTGGATTTAAAAGGTGGTTTACCTATAACCATTGATAGACAACTGTAATGTTGGGTATGGTTTTACTATTGGACTTGGTACAAGCCATGAAAAACTAGTATTCACAATAGATTAACAGCTTTTTAAAAGGCCAGTTAAAAGTGTTTTAATAGTTCAGCATTTTAACATTTCATCATGCTTAAAGCGTTTGGGGAAAAACCTCTTGGCTTGATTTTTTTTTTTTTATTGAAGCCTGTTTTTTTGTGCAGTACACCAAAACACTTTTATTCCTTTTTGGTTCTTATTTGTGTTGGGACAAAATTGTAGGAAGTGCAGCCATGATTTTATTTCATTTAGTGTCTTATGTGATCAATTTAGTTTTGGGGAAATTGGTTTTAGGAAGAGCCAATTTGTCCCAAATTTTAATTGAATTTTTTATTTAAGTTTTTCTTTATTTTAATGTGAATTCCCATAGAAAAAAAAGGGAAAATATAAGAAACGTCTGGTATACAGTACTTCCAACTGGGAAATATTGGGTTTTTATTTAAAGATACTGTTTTCATAAGGTGTGGTATAAAGTGGGAACTTTTTTTGGATCTACCATGTACTACAAGTGGCATCACACGTCATGACTTGGAAACCCTTTAAATTTTAACTTTTGGGATTGATCTACTGAAACTGGGGTGGGGGTTCAGAATTTTTAAAACACAAATCTTAATATAGGACCATTGAGGGGAAATTTTCTCTTAAAATTTTATAAAACCATTTTTCTTTTGTTGTAAGATTATTACTGTGTTGAAACTTTCTATAGATGGTCTTTTTTAGCACAGTACATACTAACTTTTTTGAATACTGGTGTCTTATAAAAAGAATTTTTTAAATGTCAAAATTATAATGAAAGCTTTTGATTTTTTAGCTGGAAGTCCCCCTTGCTTTCACATTTTACTATGCTAATTTTTTTGGGGTTTTTTAGTGTAATTGTGTTAATGACCTTTACTTTATGAAAGTTTTAGAAAAAGATTTGATATATTGAAATTACAGATGTTTACGAAAAGATTTTAATGTTAA